>JAJOOH010032689.1:0-21673 GCA_029582605.1 Solanum gracilifrons
AGAACAATGTGCAGAAAGTTAAACTAAACTGCATTTTACTTTTAGTCTTTTGGTGTAATCAGTTATACTCTAATGACACTGTCTCTATTATTGATGTGCTAGACTCAATTTAGACGTAGAGAAGTGAAATCAGGAGTACTCTTGTATATAAGGTTACAGTACGACCCATGTACTGTTTTGTGATATAATACAAAGTTACCAAGTTCAAAAAAAAAATAAAATTACAGCAGCAGAACAACAATGAAGCTAAAGAACAGAGAAAAAGTTGCAGCAGCAGAATGGGGAAAAAGACATAGCAGAACATACAAAATAATTGCAGTGCGTCTACGAACTGAAGAAAATAGAAAAGTAGAAGAGAAAAAAGAGTAACCCAGCCCCGGTAGTACAATAGAGTACGTAGCAGTAGAGGTAAAAGAGAAAAGAAGAAGCAAAGAACTTACCTTCAAGAGTTGAAGCATATGAAGAAGTCACAGCAGTCACATATTTTTACAATATTTTTAATAAGCCCTAATATCACTTTAAGTGCACACATCTCACTTTATTGCTCAAGTCGCTTCTCGCTTTTCAACTAAAAGTGTGTGCTGCGTCTCGCTTCTAGTTGAAAAGCGATGAAGTGCACACCTTTGACTCAGCCCCATACAATATAGCTTGTCTAACAACCTAAGTTGCTCAAACTCGGGTGCATGTGTCTGATATGGGTGTGGATCTAGAGGACGATCCTTCATGATTTAAATTTTAAGATTTCGGGGGTATGAATCTAGATACGGGTGCAGGGATTGGCTAAAAATAATTCAAATATCTAAAATAGAGTTATTATGTCTGAATTATGAGACATTATACAAGGTATTTCAAGGAGAAAATATCGATCAAGAAGGAAATCTGAGAAGAAGATAAAAGGAAAAGGACTAATAGAGAAATTTCTAAATACAAGCTATTCCATCTTCTTCCATTTCACCTTAGTTTTTGTTTTTATTACAGAAATCATTGTATCTGTCCCGAATTTCTGTCGATTTTGGTCGAAGTACCCAAAATCAATTGATCAAATCTGGTATGAATCCCACACCTAGACCCATGGCACGTTGACATGGGCGCTACACCGAAATGAAGAGTCCAAGCAACTTAGCTGACAATCACTTTATAAAACTTGCCTATAGGTCTTGGTGGCACATTCTTATCACACAAGGCAATGGATGTGAGCCTCCATTTCATCCACCCTGCTCCAATGCGATGAGTAACATCATCGTCAATCTCTCCATATACTTGGATTATAGACCAAAGATTCTTAAAACCCTCTTGGGGATGACTTGTGCATCAACCTTCACCTATCGTAGACCCAACAAACACCAAAAATGTTGTCATTGCTGTTATGAAGCCTTCCAATGTAGGAATAGATAATCAATAGTTTCATTCTGCATGCCACAAAGTAAGCTTCTGATACGTAATTGGTAACCTCTCTTTTGTAGAACATCTTGTGTGAGACAAGCCCTTTTAGAGACAAGCCAGGTGAAGCATGCTACCTTGTAGGATGCAAGAGTTTTCCAAATTTGAGTCCAAGGCCCTTGAGTAATCTGGTTTTCATTGCTGAACAGTGCATAGTATAAGGATCTAACAGAGAGAAGTCCTAGTTTGCATTTTCCAATTAAGGCAGTCGTCCTCGTTGGACTAGCCTTGAAAGGAATTAAGTATCTTGAGGAAATCAATGATTCTTTTCAACTCCCAGTCATTGAAGTTTCTTCTTAATGTCAAGTTCCCTGTTTTTTTTTGTCTGACATTATATGATGGTGTCATCCTTCTGTAACTAGCTGTTGAGATGCTTGTTGAAATTTAAAATCCTGCGAAATTCAAGTTTGGTGCTGAATAGTTTGATCATATCCTCCCTCAGCCTTTATG
The DNA here is from genome assembly GCA_029582605.1 of Solanum gracilifrons. Classification (NCBI taxonomy): domain Eukaryota; kingdom Viridiplantae; phylum Streptophyta; class Magnoliopsida; order Solanales; family Solanaceae; genus Solanum; species Solanum gracilifrons. The sequence continues at coordinate 1,891 of JAJOOH010032689.1, forward strand.
CAATTCTGTCCATTTGTTTGAATGCTTATTTTGAGGCACTGGCCCTGTTTGCTTGGTTGAATCGGAGCATGTATGTGATGGATCTAACTATGACTTATATCTGCAGAAACGAAATGAGAAGAAAGCAGCTAGTGAGAAGAGGTACTACGAGGGAAAAAGTTACGTCTCTGGTGATTAGTTGACATTACAGAATCAAGGTAGCAGTCTGTTTATGACGTTGTCAATTCTTCTTAACGGCAGAAGATCCTTAGGTTGTGTGTTTGGAGTTGATTTGGAGATAAAATAAAGAATTGATAATATCTGATCTTATTATCTACAATATATGCATGTCTTTACTCATGTCACTACAGTTTGTTTTGGCATTGTAATGAATTTCATTAAGGGGTTCCCTCCCTCCCCTCTGTTCGATCACTCTTGGCCAAAAACACTACTGCTCAATCTTGAAATTACTTTAATTCGTCGAATCTCGTGTTTTTCCATCAATACCATGAAAATGAATTGTCATTATGTTGTGTATTTGCAGATGATAAATTGGTGTGAGGCAAGAAGCTGCTTCAGAAGATGCAACTTGTACACCCCCCACCCTCTTTATTTATTATTTTTATTTTTATGCCTTTTGTTCTTCAACCTTTTTAGGAGGCCCCCGCGTCAAACTGCACGTTAGTGCACATGACGTTCTCTAGTTAAACAGAAGTAATTCTTTGACCAAAAACATAAGAAGTAGATAGTGAGAAATAATGTATCATCATGACACATTTGAGGCTCCCGTTCAGCAAGTGGACTACTTTCTCCATTATTATTCTTACTAGTAGTATCTTTCTTTCGTTGTTTTTGTATGAACCATATGTATGTCATGCTAATGAAATGCGGAATTTGTACTTGTGAAGTTGTATATGCATCCGTCCACAATACATCTGGTATTCTGGTTGTGCAAAGGGAGGGGCCCTTCAGAGTTGTACTATGAAAAATTTATGCTATGCCCTTATATCGATGAAGGTTCGTTTTTTTTGGTGAAGCTTGTTAGAACTGATTGCAGATGCCCCCTACCCAGTTTGAAAACTCTGAGATGAAAAACCAACAAGGAGAAGTTGGGTTGGTAGCTTCTTTTACTAATACATTGGCTAAACCTGCTTTTTAAACATCACCTATTTTGAGCCGTTAATGAAGAGTGGCACCGATGGGCACTTTGATTCACGATGATGGCATAAATGAGTCTGATTATTAATGGATGACATAGATAAGTCTTTTTTAATAGCTCAATGACATATTTAAGCTTTTTTCCTTCTTTTTATGATATTTTGTTTAAACTTTAAAGATGAAAAAGAATCCCTTAATTTAAGGTAAACTAATAATTTGTTATATCATTAAATTTGGAATTATAATTATCTCTTCTAGTTCTTAAATGTTGTTATATATGGAAGAAAATAACTATTTTGCAATATTGAATAAATACAGTATTATTTATGTAGTTAAGTTTTAAGAACAGTCTTACCACATACTAATAGATATGGATATGAAATTTCAAATTCTATAGTTAAAAGTCTAGATATTTCACATGTGAAGTTTAAACCCCATAAAGATGATTATTTTAAATCAAAAGTTATCAATAAACATTATTTCAAACTTTAAATTTTGTATTTTCAATAAAAAGGGTCAACAAAGTGAAAATACTTAAGCATATGGTACAAATTTAAAGAGGTTAAAAGAGAGGACAAATAGGAGGGGACAAGAGAAATAAATTTTCATGTTGTTAATTGTCTGGCAAGGAGGGCCACACCACGGTTAGTCGTTAAATTGTGAAACCACCAACGGTTTTGGTGAGAGAAAATGACAAAAATACCCCTCTTACGTACTAGGATAGATTTAAAATAGTCTCTTAAATATGCATGGTACAGTTTTGATTTTTTGAATTTGTTAAAAGTTAATACTATTGGTTAGATTGGAGGGAAATATTAAGGAGTAATTAAAAAGATATTAAAAAAAAAAACAGAAGTTACACTTTATTAAGATCTATTAGACGCTAGAAATAAATAAATAAATAATACTGCAAAAACTATAAAAATTAGACTTTTAGATGTAAAGTTCCCACCTTTATTTCTATTATTGTTCACACCAAATCTAACTGATCAAGTTCGGTAAATAGTTGATGGAGATTAAAAATATTTTATTTTGACGAGATTAAAAGATCAAGATTATTCATTACACACTTAAAAGACTATCTTGAATCTATCATCGAACATAAGAGCTACTTGATTATTGATGCAATGATATTTATATTTTATGTTATTATGTTATAATGATTTTTCCTAAAATAATATAAATAAATAAAGAAACTTTCATAGAAAATGACATTATTATAGATAGTTATCTCTAAAATTCTGTTTTCTAACTTTTTCAAGAATTTTCATAAATTTAGTTGTTTTCATTTTAAATTACTCACAAATTCAAAAATAACTTTAATTAATTTTATGGCCAAACACAACTCTTTCCAAATATCATTTCACTTTAAAAATAAAAGCTATTTTTTTAATCATAATGAAATATGATCAAACACTTACTACATTTTTACATGCGAATTTCAAAGCCCCATAAAATAATCATTCATCAAAAATAAAATCGAAAAGTAATAGATAAACATTATTTCTATTTTAAATTTTGTATTCAATTAAAAGGGCAATTGAGAGCATAAAGTGAGAATGCTTAAATAAGGGTAGGCATATGGTGCAAGTTTGAATAGGAAAATTTTCTTTAAAGAGAATAAAAATTTTCTTGTTGTTAATTGTCTGGCAAACTGGAAGGACATAGTTTAAAGTGGGCGTTTGATTGTGAAAATAGTTTATTTTATTTGGAATGGTTGAAGTTATAGTTGAAGTTGAAATTGTTTTTGAAATATACAACTAATTTGTTCTAAAATGTCATAAGGTTACCTTCAATATACGAGATATTTCAAGTTAATGGAGTACCTCAATGTCTCATAAAATAATATTTGTGGTAACAAATCACTTATAAAAAATGTTATTGATGATAATGTTTTATGATCTGTTAAATTTGACCGTTTTCAATTTTTCCCGTTGAATTTTATAAATAAAATAATATCTATTAAGTTACTGTGATTTATATTTATTCTAGTTTGGAAAATTTTCAAAAAAACATACTACTTTTAGTGAATTAGTTTAAATAATATTCTCTCTAGCTCATAATAATTGTATATATTTTTTAGGCTTTTTTTCATATTCAAAATAAGTTAATTGTTCCATATTCAAGAGATATTGCTCATATTTCTGATTTTACTTCAAATTATTTGTATACTCAAGTATTAGAACGAATCTCATTAAATTTTTCATGGGGCCCAAACCCCCGTAAATTCCATACTGCTCTGCCTTGAACTAGAACTCAAAACTCCTAACACACAACTATAAGAGAGTAGCTTTCAAAACAAGCTCCCTAAGGTCACACATAAGATCCCAAGGAATCGCTTAGCCTCATGAAAACCTTGTATTTCCCATGAAATTCTACCATGTGAAAAGACTTGGCTAATTATGACTAAGAAACCACTTTCACTTTTTTTAAAATAACTAAAAAGCCAACACAAAAATAATGTTTAAATTAATGTAAACGTGATTATAGCACACGAAAAATGATAAAATATGATTTTTTTCGCTTTGGAGCTCATTTGAACCTGAAAATGTGTTCGTTTGCTCTTTGGGACTAACTCACGCCATTAATAAGATCGTATCGGACGTCCATGAAAAATTTCGGCCTTAAACAAACCGAAATCCTGTATCACCAAAAATTCATGAACTATAACACACAAAAAACAGTAAAATCTAATTTTTCAACTTAAAACTCGTTTGAACTTGAAAATGCGCTCATTTATCCCTCGGAACCAACTCTCATAAATCTCCACGATCTCGCATGTTAGAACGTTGGATTTTACGGTGGGTGTTAGTAAATATTTTAGAGTGGGCATGGTTCGGTTCAGCACGCGCATACAGCTTTATTGAATTTTTTAGTATATGGAGAGACTGGCCCCTGACTGAGCGAGTATGTGTTGCACACTGCACCACTGTTTCTTTGGCCTTTATATCCCTTTTACAGCAGCACAAATACCCATCAAAGTTGGTATCACTATCTACTTCTCCTGCTAATTGCAAATACAGAGAGAGAGAAAGAAACTCCCCAACGTGCGCTGTAAAGAGCTCTTTTTGACTCTCTGTTTTAGTGTAGAAAAGGATAAAGTGTTGAATTTGGGAGGGAGAGGGGTGCTAATGTGAAGAATGAGACTAGACCTAAGAACAGATAAAGAAGCAGATGGGCAATTGTGGTACTAGGGAGGAATCTGCTGCTGTCTCCAATGCTCATCATCAAGGTTTCTTTCTTTTTTTCTCAGATCTGTTTCATTTTTACTAGTTATTTGACTAATTGGAGAAATACCCATATGCTACTTTTTGTGTTATGATCCTCTTTAGTGATTTTCTACTGAAAAGGTTCAATCTTGAACTGTAATTTGAACAACAATGTTTGAACTCAAATGGGGTTTTGATTATCTTTTGATTTTTGTGTTTTTTTGATGGGCAGTCCAGCAGCAGCAGGGGTTATCGTTGGGAAGCAGGATAGGTATTGATTCGAAGAAACATAGTCATAGTCGTTCTACATCAGATCTGAGTGATCCTTCGACTCCAAGAAACTTAGAGGATTTTAGAAAGAATGCTGTACTGTATACACATATAATTGCGTTTACTCTTTTTGAGCTGGAGACAATTACTAAAAGCTTCCGATCTGATTATATACTTGGTGAGGGTGGTTTTGGAACTGTTTACAAGGGCTACATTGATGAGAATGTTCGTGTTGGACTTAAGTCTTTACCGGTTGCTGTGAAAGTACTTAACAAAGAGGGGCTTCAAGGTCACCGTGAGTGGCTTACTGAGGTCAACTTTCTTGGCCAGCTTAGGCATCCTAATCTTGTCAAGTTGATTGGGTATTGCTGTGAGGATGACCATCGTTTGCTCGTTTATGAGTTCATGTTTAGAGGAAGCCTTGAAAATCATCTCTTCCGAAGTATGTGTCCTCTTGTTGTCCCTCTTGTTTTGTTGCATCATGTTGTGGTTAACTTGATGTTTTTTGATTTCTGCTATGCTAATTGAATAAGATGCCACATTTTTTAAATATTACTACGATAGCTTTAGGTGAGTGAGAGAGTGAGAATCTCAAGTACATGTTATATTTGCTTAGCCTGCTGCATAATGGCTTCTGCTGACTGACTGCAATGCTGACATAGTTGTTGTCTCATAGGTACCTTCGCCTCTAAGGTCATTGCTTTTGTCACCTTAGAATAAATTGCTTATAAACGGATATATCGTGTCATAAGAAACTCCACGGATTATCAGATCAAAACTGGGATGAGATTTTCAACTCAAGGAACAACTTTTAGCGAATTACTTCCCTCCCTCAAAATAAAAATAAAAATGAAAATAAAAATAATAATGGGTATGCTCATCTTCATCAGTCCATGTGTAAAACTGTCAAGTTTGAGCTCCATGATGCAGCAGGCCTAATTCACTAAAATTCATGCTGGAATGACAAAAGTGGAAACTTGTGTCCTTGTAGAGGTACATTTGAGTCGGCCTGATTTTTTAGAGTTGTACCAATAGTTTCACCTGTTGTTAGTTGAGCTTTTTACCACTCAGAAAATGATGTAGCTCCTAAGAGATATTCGTAGTAGATGAACTTTGTAAACTTTGAGATCTTCATCTAAATTTTCAGGCATAGTTGTATATTATTGGAATCATATTACTAGCTTTACTAGTCTTCTATTTAATGTTACAGAGATGCTAGATACATCCATTCACCTAGTTGGAAAATCTTGTGTTTCTGCAAGAGAACAATATTTAGCTCTATGAATAATACTGTAAAATAGGATAAGTGGTGCTAATGATTGTATATGCTCCTTTGGTTGGAGAACATGCTTGTCTTTTGTGATTGGTGTTCCGAATCACTGATACTTCAGCCTTAGTAACTAATCTTCTTGGCTTCAAGCTGATGAATCATGATATCAAATTCTTACTGCGTAAAAAGAAATAAGTGTTGGGTTTGCTAAGTTGTGGTATTTATTGAGGCTTTCAGGGGCTACTGTGTCATTATCTTGGGCCACAAGAATGATGATTGCTCTTGGAGCAGCTAAAGGGCTTGCATTCCTTCATAATGCAGAAAGACCAGTTATCTATCGTGATTTCAAGACCTCGAATATATTAGTGGATTCTGTAAGTCATGTTTCCAGGACATGTACTATGTAATTCACTTGATTTCCTCTGGTTTTACCTTTTCTTGTTTGACTTTGTCTTGATTGTAATAACATGAGATTGGTGTGAATTGCAGGATTATACGGCCAAACTATCTGATTTCGGGCTTGCAAAAGCAGGGCCACAAGGTGATGAGACCCATGTATCAACTCGTGTGATGGGTACCTATGGTTATGCAGCTCCGGAATATGTTATGACTGGTATGTACCCTGCTCCCCCTCTCCCCCAAAAAAGGTCTTGACTGGTCTGTTATCATGCATTTGTTTGATTCTTTAATTCCGATTTAAAACTACAATACTCTAAACAATCCAAAGTCGGGAAAAAGAAAAAAGTAAGAGTTGATACAATACTCAATCTGTCTCCTGTATAGTTTTAAGCCAACTTTGGAGGCAAAATTGAGGATCATTGTAGAAGTATCTGTTTGATGTTTGGCGTACCTGATACAAGTTGTAATATGTTTTGGACACAGGACACCTTACTGCAAGAAGCGACGTGTACAGTTTTGGTGTAGTACTCCTAGAACTATTGACGGGAAGGAAGTCTGTTGACAAGACCAGACCAAGCAAGGAACAGAATCTAGTTGACTGGGCTCGGCCAAAACTTAACGATAAGAGAAAAATGCTGCAGATTATAGACCCTAGATTAGATAACCAATACTCAGTGAGGGCAGCTCAAAAGGCTTGCAGTTTGGCATACTATTGCCTGAGCCAAAACCCCAAAGCAAGACCCTTGATGAGTGATGTGGTTGAAACTTTAGAGCCACTACAATCCAGCGGTGGCAGTACAAATGAAGCCTCATCAACTGGAACTGCTGTTCGATTTGCCATAGGAAGGGTCCCAGATTACAGAACACATCACCGTTATGGTAGCTCTCTTGGTACTGCAGCTGGTTGTCGGTCTCCCAACCCAAGCTGTTCCCCAGGTGGCCCTGCAGCATGCCGTGTTAGATAAGGAACACGACATAACTGAATGTAGCTTTGGGTGTACTGCTGTTCTATACTTTTGGATGTAAATTGCAGGAGAAAGTATAGTCTTTTAAGCTTGTTGTGGTTCTTAAATGGGTAAATCTGTACCAGGTGAAGAGCAATTTGCTGACACAGCTTTTGCTTCTTCCCTTTTTTTCCCTCCATTGTTGCCTCATCGAAGAATTGAATGTGTTTGGGTAAGTAATAGTACTAGTTTGATTTTGCGTTTATCTACACATATATATCATTCCACGATGAAAGTAGAGGTGGACGCGTAAATCCACATTTGTGAAAACTGACTATGCAGGTGTGGTATAAACACCTCGTTCGACATTGTTCCTCTGTAAGTTTCCCAGTTCTAAGTTTTGGCTCAAAATATCAATGACTGTTCAACAACTTGAAGCTAGTTTCATGCGAGTACCATATCATTTTTCCATTTTTAATACCCCAGAAATTCCCGAGGGCCTGACGTACAGTTAAAGATAATTTGTTTTCTCTTCGTTTCCTCGAGTGCATATATGAATGAATGTGAACTTGTTAAATTCAAATTTCAAATGAAGGGGAGTCTTTGAGTAATTGATAAAGTTGCTGCCATGTGATTGAGGGAGGTCATGGTTTAGGCCCCTTTCTCAAATGTTGTATTTTGAAATCAAACACTTCTTTTGTATTATGAGAATCCTACATATATATAAATAAGGGAAAACTATGGATCCATTAGGCAAAATATTTATCCAAATTAGATTCAACCCAATATATTTATCTTGATTGAACTCACGATTCAAATTATTTACTTGACTGCCTCCTTATTTTATTCATTGAATTGCTAATTCTTCATCTTTGATACCATCGGAGTATGTATACTCTAATAATATCCATATACTCTTATGGTATCATTATACTTTGTGTCCAGTAGTAAACACACATTAATAATTAAAAATAGGGGGTACGAAAGTAAGGAACTAGCCCCTCCGTAAACAGTTGCCCTTTTTGGCTAATAGTAGCTCTACTTTTGTTCTATTAGTTTTATCATTTTAAATTGTTTTTTTTTGTGACATTACGTAATATAATATATTCAAATGTTATATTCATTAAAACAATATTATACAATAAAATATAACACAATAAAATATACTTCCTCTGTCCCTAATTACTTATCCACTTTTGAAATGACACACATATTAAGAAAATAATTGATGACATAGTGAGGTTACCATTTTACTCCTATTAATTATGAAGTGGCTGAAAAGTTCTACATTTTTCAAAATAATTAGTCATTTAATTGATGGTATAATAGGTAAAAAGAATTTGTCATTTCTTGATTTGTCAAAATGAACAAGTAATTAGGGATAATTATAAAAGGAAAAGTGGACAAGTAATTAGGGACAGAGGGAGTAATATAAATATACGATACATTATGAAATACACCATCTCGTTCCTATTTACTTGTCAAATATTTCCTAATTTGATTTCCTTTTTTACTTGTCATTTTTTGGCAAATCAAGAAACTATAATTTTTTTCTTCCTATTATACTCTCAATTTATTAACATTGAGTTAATGTCCTTGAAGTATGTAGTGGATAAATATGTTTAAGAGTCTATTTGACATGACTGCTAAAAACTGCTTATTTTTAGAAACACTTTTTTAAAATAGTTTTTTTAGAAAAATGCTTATAAAAAAAAAAAAACAATGTGTGTTTGACAAATTCATTTGAAAAGTGTTTTTAGCAATTTGTGTTTGGCTAGTTTTTCTTTAAAAAAGTGCTTTTGAGATTCAAATTATGAAAAAAGTAAGTATCGATGTGCTTTTAATATTAGGATTATTTTATAGAGAGAAACAATTTTAAACATCTAATACAAAAACTTTAATTACATTTTTTAATTTAATTATTTAAAATGTACATATTCAAATTTTCAATCAATATTGTACATAGATTAATATTGCTGAAAAATGTTGAAAAGAGAAATCTTTTTGTTATTTGTTACCTATTTTTTTTGGATTCATTCTTAGCTATTAATTATTATCCTTTTTTTTTTGTTATAATACTCTAAAGTTTTTTAAAATTCAAGTTAAAATAAAATAATGCGTAAATTAAGAAAAGAAAAAAAATGTTATTTGTTAGTACTTTTTTCTGGGAGAGTCTAAATCTTTAATTGTTACATTTTTTTAATCCTACAAAAATATCGTTGTTAATTTTATTTCTAATTATGTAAAATAATATATAAAGTAATATATACAATATAATATATAAATAATAATATACAACATAAATAAAAAAAATTATTATATAAAAATAAAAATTCTTAATAAAAATCAACCGAACTTATGAGATATGTTAATTAATTAATAAGCGATATATTGATAAATATGTACATATGTAAAATATATTTTAGTGTTTCAAACAATAGAAAAATTATTTCTACTTCCATTTAAAATTAGTTTTAAGAATTAATTTCTCAAAATTAGTGCATTTTTCTCTGGCTCCCAACAACAGGCTCTAAAACTCTATCAATTACTCCCTCCGTCTCATTTTATATGTCACCTTTTTACTTTGCACTTACATTAAGAAATGATGTAACTTTACCCTTCTACCTTTATTTAATTTTGTTGGAACTCAAGTTTTCAATCAATGAATATGAATTAGTTTATTTTGATTAATTAATTTAACCAATGAACATGAATCATTTACTTGACTTTTCTAAGTTGGTCAAATGTATATTTTCAAGACTAATAACTCATAAGGGTAAAAAGGGAACAATATGGTAATTTATGCGTTGATTTTATGAAATGACAAGTATTATGGACCAACTATTTATAAAAAAATATGACATATAAAATGGGACGGTGGGAGTACTTCCTTCGTCCCTTTTTATATGTCATCCCTTTCTATAAATAGTTGGACCACAATACTTGTTACTCCCTCTGTCTCTAATTACTTGTCCACTTTTCCTTTTATAGTTGTTTCTAATTATTTGTTCATTTTGACAAATCAAGAAAGGACAAATTCTTTTTACCTATTATATCCTCAATTAAATGACTAATTATTTTGAAAAATGTAGAACTTTTCATCCACTTCATAATTAATAGAGGTAAAATGGTAACCTCACAATGTCATTAATTATTTTTTTAATAGGTGTGTCAATTCAAAAGTAGACAAGTAATTAGGGACAAAGGGAGTATTTTATAAAATTTATGCATAAATTATCATATTTTGCCTATTATACCCTTGATAGAGTAGTTAATTAATCTTGAAAATGTATTCTTCATTTATTATAAAGTTGACTTACAAAAACATTAAATAAGGGTAGAATAGTAAAATTACATCATTTTCTTAATGCAAGTGCAAAGTAAAAATATGATATGTAGAAAGAGAGGAGGGAGTAATAGAAGAAATAAAATGGTAAACTCAGTGTATCAATGATTAGATACGTAACAATGATAAATAGAGTGAACTAGTCAAACATTATTTATAGGAGGCGGTAGCATTTGTAGCAATTTGAAATTCAAAACAAAGAGGGGGAAAACCTTCTCTGTCTGCTTCACGCTCCCCTTTCTCTTTCACCTTCCTTAAGATCTGCCAAATCAATCAACAAGCTTCCTCATCAATGGAGAAATACGAGAAATTGGAGAAGGTAGGTGAAGGAACCTATGGAAAAGTGTACAAAGCAAAGGACAAGGCTACCGGACAACTGGTGGCTTTGAAGAAGACTCGTCTTGAAATGGATGAAGAAGGGATACCGCCTACTGCTCTCAGAGAGATCTCACTTCTTCAGATGCTATCTCATTCTCTCTACATCGTTCGTTTGCTTTGTGTTGAGCACATTGACAAAAATGGGAAACCGATTCTTTATCTTGTTTTTGAGTATTTGGATACTGATCTTAAGAAATTCATTGATTCTCATCGGAAAGGACCTAATGCTAGGGTTCTTCCTACTGCCCTCATCCAGGTTTATGCAAAACCCCTCTTTCTTTTTCTGTGTTTGTGCTCACCCATATGTTTGATATTGATGTTTGCGTATTTGGGGCAGAGTTTTTTGTATCAATTGTGCAAAGGGGTTGCTCACTGCCATAGCCATGGAGTTCTCCACAGGTCTAACTTAGCCATGATTAGTTTAGTGTAAATTCTGGTCAATTTACAAAGTGTTAATCGACCGTTTTATTTATGTTATGCTCAGAGATTTGAAGCCGCAGAATCTTCTAGTGGATAAAGAGAAGGGAATACTTAAGATTGCTGACCTGGGTCTTGGAAGGGCGTTTACTGTTCCTATGAAGAGCTACACCCATGAGGTTGATAATTTTTTTAATTTCTTCATACTGGAATTGCCATATAAAATCATCAGAATGATATAGAAAGTTAAGATTGTTGCTGGTGGAATAACTCATTTGCGTTTGTTCAGATTGTTACTCTATGGTACAGAGCTCCTGAAGTTTTGTTGGGATCTACTCACTACTCAACTGCTGTTGATATGTGGTCTGTGGGATGTATTTTTGGTAAGTTTGTTTGAGTTGATCATGTTGTTTACTCTGCTAGGCCAAATTACTGGTTTGATTCTTTTTGCTTCTTTAAGTTAGAAATGTTTTCTAATTCTTTACAGTATTCATGTTGTCAGTTGCTTTGAATTAAACCAAAGTTTTAGCCTTTTCTTCCATTCACTAGTTATAGCACACATCGTTTGATATGTTTATGATCTGATAATTTGACAATACTGTTCGTAGTTGATTTGAAATTCAGTTGAGACATAATTTTGTTCTAATATTAAGTAGAACATATTAGTTCTGTAGGATGGTGGTGTAAAATGCCATATCTCGGTTTGAACTCTTCACAAGAAGATGGATTTGGGCAGTTTATGTTCTTTTAGTATCACATTTGGATAAAATGTTGGAGGACTTTGGGTTGCTTTTAACATAGCTTAGGTATTAACAGAGCTTTTTGATCTCAGCGGTGTTCCTTAGAAAATTGGTACATCTGCTAGGGTGGCTGAAAAACACCAGGATGGATATACTAGGAAACATTTGCATTGTTAGTAAAGGTTCATGTGAGGCGCGTTTAAGCTCTTAAATCATGAGAAGTTAGTAAAGGTTCTTGAGTGCCAGTGATCACGGCTATAAGGTGTATAGACATGGGCTCCTTTTGAAGTGGATGGCACTGAACAAAAAATATAACTGGAAAAAAGACAAACTTTTAACTGTTTAAAAGTGTTATGAATACATTTCTTACTTATTATAAACACAACGGAATTTTGAGATTTAAATTGCATATCCACATCTATTTCAAAACTTTAGATTGGCTTTTGGACTTAATTTCCATATTTTTTTATCTAATACCTTTGTTCATGTAGTTATCGATTGATGCTTATAGTCTTTACTAACAAAAGATCACACCCATGCTTTTATTGTGTTTTGCACTTAAAGCTCTGGCAGACCTTAGAAGCTGTAATATGCTTGTTCGCTGCTTGTTGCCTTTGACAACATAGGATACATCTCTAGAAGTTCTTCTAAACAACTTGAGCTAAATTAAAATCTTATCACTGAAGACTTTTACCTTCAATATTTTTTTGTTGTAAAAGCCAAGTAATGTTGCAGAATAAATTCTTGTAAAGCACTTCCATGGAAATTGAAAATGGATTCTCATTGGACCAAGCGGTTAAGGCGAAACAGAAATCACCAATTATGGATAATTTTCAATTTTTTTGGGTATGGGTTAACATTGACAAAGACATGGACACAAGAAAGAAAATCCTTTTAGCTCCTCTAGGGATTGGCCTAGAGGTCGAAGGAAAACTATATTTCCTGGCTAAAAGCACTCACTTTTAGGTAGGTTGTTTTAATGTGTCTTTTTTATGTGATGTAGCCGAGATGGTTCGAAGGCAAGCCCTGTTTCCTGGTGATTCTGAGTTTCAGCAATTGCTTCACATATTCAGGTATGTCTATAGTTGCAAAGTTCTTTGTTTCCTGCTTGTCATTTTTGTGGGTTTGGTAGGGAGAAGGTTTTTACCAACAACATTTACTATTTATATTTAACATTAGCCTTCTGCTTTGTGTAATTGCTCTTCAGTTAAGTAGCAAACACCTTAGGCTTGGGTTACTGAATACTGATGACTATTGTGGCAAAATTATTGGATTTTCAGTTATGTTTTCCACATGATTTTGAGGTGTTAGTTAGTGTTTAGGATGCTATCTAATGACCTCCAATTGCCTCGTTGATGATAGTCTGTCTTTCTAAATCTGTTCAGGCTCAAGGATTGAGTTGTTTAGGACATCCTTATGGATTTATGGCTTTTCCCTGATGAAATGAAAATCGGATTCATGTTAACATGAGAAAGATTCATGATTCCTATCTGGAAAGATATGTTGGCATAAAGACAGCTTTTGGAAAGGGATATCACAAGTAGAACTACCGATAGGTTAAAACGTTTGACATTTGAGGTTTTAAATCTGAAATTTTGAAGGGCAGCATCAAGTTTCTAGCACCAAAACCAATAAACTCTTAAGGAACTGAAGTTTATTATCACAACCAACTATTTTCTTTTGATAAATTTGGCTAGGCAGACAAATTGATTATCATAACTCATAAGATATGCTTGGAATTTGGTGAAGGTTGTTAGGAACTCCAACGGATAAGCAGTGGCCTGGAGTCAGTTCACTCCGCGACTGGCATGTTTATCCACAATGGGAACCTCAGAACTTAGCCTCTGCTGTTCCAGCTTTGGGACCTGATGGTGTGGACCTCTTAACGGTAAATCTCCATCTCATCTTTATATTCGTGTAATACTTTCAATTTCTTTATTTCTCGTTCTACTGGCTTTTTGTTAGAACTAAGTAAATAATGCTGTTATATGTACTTGGTCATTGTAGAAAATGCTCAAATTTGATCCGGCAGATAGGATTTCTGCAAAAGCTGCACTTGAACATCCATACTTTGACAGCTTGGACAAGTCTCAATTCTGAGGATGCTTCTACTCCTGCAGATCACCTATAATGATCACTTGCATCACTTGTTTTAGTACGTTCTCAGTCCTTTAACGAGGATATCATCGTCTTGGTGATTTGAAATTTGCCATGTTAATCTTGTCACTTTCATATTTCACTGTATTGTTCTAGCTCTTCTAATGTATTTCTAAAAGATCACCTGTAAGAAGGCCTGTTTTGCGGCCAAGTTTAGTGTAGTTATTACAATGTTTTGAGGAAACAAAAAGGCTTTATCTTCTCTTGAGTGATGATTAAGGTACAAAAAGGTTTTCATACAAAAAGGTTTATGTAGTATGAACGATATTGTTTTCTAGAAAATGTTTTTTAAATCAACTTATTTTCTTCAAATTTAAGTAAAGTGACTTCCTTCAAAAAAGTAAGGAAATATTTTTCAAAATCATTTTGAACCTCACACTTCAACTCTCCTTCCTAACATAAGTCTCGCGTATCTATTCTCAATACTAATCCTAGCTAGTCCTAGCTCTGAATCCTGGTTCTCAATTCGAGAACCAACTCTCAACCTCAATTTGAGACCCAACTCTTGAGTTTCGGACTTGAGTCGAATCTTGAATTAGATTTAGAGGTTGAATTTTGAATGTTGAGGTCAGGGTTGGGTACATGTTAGGGTGTCAGTAGAGGTTGTAGTTCGGGTCATGGTCGGTGTTGAGTCGAGGTCAGGTCTCGAGTTGGAGTCGGGCCTTGGGTCAAGATCGAGGTTGGGTCTTGGGTCAAGTCAGGTGTTAGGGTCAAGATCGTTGGGTCTTGGGTCAAGTCAGGTGTTAGGGTCAAGATCTGGGTTGGGTCTTGGGTCAAGTCGGGTGTTAGGGTCAAATCTCAAGTTGGGTGTTGCGGTCAAGTGTTGGGTCTCGTTCAGGGTTAGTTTTGGAGTTGGGGTTGGATCTTGGGTCTCGATCTCGGGTCAAGGTCGAGTATTAGGTCTTGTTTGAAGTCGGGTCTTGGGGTTAGAGTTAGGTGTCGGAGTTGAGATCGAGTCGGGCCTGAATCAGGTCTTGGGTCATGGTTGGCTCAAAGGTCTGGGTTGAAGTTAGGTCTCTGGGTCGTGGGTTGGAGTCATGTTCGGTTCTTGGGTCGGGATTGAGTCTCGAGTCAGGTGTCGGGTTGAGGTCGGATCTTGGGTTTGGGATCAAGGTCGAGGTTTGATCTCGAGTCGAGTGTCGTGGTCGGTGTCAGGTCACGGTTAGATCTCGAGTTGGGTTGGGTCTCGGGTCGATGTGGGGTATCGGTCTTGGGATCGTGTCTTGATTTGGGTCATGGTCAGGGTCGGGTTCCAGTTCAAATGTCAGGTCTTGTGTCGGGGTTAGGTGCCGAATCGATTATCGGGGTTGGTTTTTAGATTAGAAACTATTTACCTTAAAAGTACTCCCTCTGTCCCTAATTACTTGTTCATTTTTGAATTGACACACCTATTAAGAAAGCAATTATTGACATAATGAGTTTATCATTATACCCCTATTAATTATGAAGTGGATGAATTAAAAACTTAAGATTTTCAAGAAGTTGTACTGTTTTCAAAGTAATTAATTGAGGGTACAATAGGTAAAAATATTTTGTCCTTTCTTGATTTGTCAAAATGGACAAGTAATTAGGGACAACTAAAAAAGAAAAAATGGACAAGTAATTAGGGACAAAAGGAGTATTTTCTACTCTATAGCCAAAAATAAAAGATATTTTGTATAAATTGTTTTTCATTCACCAATCATACACTAGAAAATATTTTTCACTCACTAACCAAACATAAAAAAAAGGAGAAGTTAGAAATCAACTCATTTTCCAAGAAAACATTTTCCTTCATATCAAACACACCCTTAATGGATCATAGCTTTTAATATTCTATATTCTGCATCGAACATGCAATGAAGGTATTTGAGCAGAGGAACTTAGGTCCAAACTAGAGCTTTGGTGCACAATTTTGAATATGCAAGGAAATAAATATTAGTGAAATGGTATGGGAGACCCTTATACGTGTTTCGATTTGTCATCATGGCCTTGTACTCCGCGAAGTTTAAACCAATTATTTGTACGTGTTCAAAACCAATATTTTGAACCTCTCTATCACCGTGTGTTTCTCACTTGCTTTAACATGGTTGTAACATCATACTATTCAATATCATAATATTTATCCTTACGTGATGAGTTTTTACAGCCATACAAATATTGTAATCTATTTTAATTATAATTTTGAAAAATCTTATAGCCAAAAATATTTTTCAATGTCTAAGATAATCCGTCTAAATGAATATGATCACATAAAGTGAGATTGAGGTGTTGTGACTGATATTACATCATGTGGAAATTAATAATTACAAAAAATTAATGACGATAAATTAGAGAAAACAAAAACTATACTAAAAGAAACATAGAATTTTGATATCGTTTTGATCAATCTGCCTATATGTGAAAAAAATTTAATATTAAAACTATAAAAGGAATAATCTTCAAATAATTAAACTTCTCTGTATGCTATTATATTTTATATGAGAAGTAATATTTTTTATTTATAGAAGTCGAAAACTTCTCCAAGAAAATGGTATATATATATATTTATATATATAGAAAGAGTCCTTTTTCTACAAAATAAACCTATTTCACCAAATTAACTGCAGTAAAAACATTATGATATAGAACCCAAATAAAATAGAAAATTCAAGACAAATATTAAGATGAGGGAAAACTAGTAAAGGAAGTATGAAAGGAATTATAGAAAACATCATTGAGACCCAAAGGGTGGTCGCTAAGTGGTATATACTCTTTCATCCTTAATTAGAGGTGTTGAGTTTGTAGCGTGAATCTAAATTTAGTCGGATTTCAATACAGATACGGAGCACCAGATGAAAAATCAACAACAACAAAAAATATCATTGAGATGTAAGGAAAAATTATCACTCCTAATGCAAAAGGAGTTATAGCTCACCTAATCCCCTAGGCCATAGAGTTACACCTTACAAAAACTAGCTAGTATGTGTATACCAGAGTGCACCAACTAGATGGAGTAGTAACTTCTCCCCTACATACATAAAAATCGACTGAATTAACACCCAGCCACTCTATTAATATCATTTTTAATTAGTTTAATTGACTAGCTAGACGTGTGAAGGGTTTGCAGAAATATCATATCTAACTCATCAATATACTAAAGTTGTTTCATAAATTAAAATATTTATTATTTCATAGGGAAAAATCTTTTTTTTTTGAAAAATGTTTTCTTTAAGAAATCACTTTGATGGATATTTTCTAGTGTTTGATTGACTTTTAAAGTAAGCATATGGTAATTGTTTTTACCCTTATAAAGGCGGTTGAATTTGTAGACTACGATGACATAAGAATACGTGAATTGAAATAACTAATTAATAGTACATGATTAAGATAGTTTAACTTGTTATTTAATTAATGTAAACAAGGCTAATAACAAGTAACAAATTAATAAAGTGAACTCAAATAATTGAGTAAGAGAAGGGGAATAACTTGAGATCTGGTGCCAAAAACTAGGACAATTTAAGAAATTATTAAGAACAATAGTGTATTGCTAGTGAATGAATAGTTATTGTTAGATGTCGAACGATGAATGAATAACTGAAGGACTATTTATTACTTAACCCTATGGAGCAACTTCCATAAAACTCGGCCTCACTCCTCTCAAAAAAGTATTTTTTCTGCTGAAAACATATTGTCAACAACTAAAGTTTACAAAACAATGAAAACGGTAAAATTAGTTTTTGAACCTAACTTAAAGCTCAAATAGAAGAGAATATAAAGTCAAACCTCTCTAAAATAATATTCTATTAATAAATTCTCTAAGATAAATTTTTTTCGGTTCTGATTTGAACCAGTGGAAAAATTCACCAATTTTAATAAGATAATATTTTCAGAAGACCTCTATATAAATATATGATTCTATTAAAATTATAAATTAACAGTTCTTTGAAATTACAAAAATATCTAAGACATTTAGTGAAATAGATTCTAGTATTTTTGGTTAAAATTTAAATCTTGTTGAATCTAATCTCTAATTTTCTTATTGCATTCAAAAGTTTCGGTGTTGTCTTCTCGAACTACACCAAAAAATTGTGAAGAGTTCTAGCCACAATAAGTGTTTCTTTATGCGTAACTGATTCCAAATGTATTGTATCGTCTTCAACTTCATCATCAACATTGTTTTCTTCGATGATAGTCATAATTTCTTCTAAGGTCTGGACCTTTGAACATGAATCATTTTCACTTGGTTAATTTATCAGAATATTGATATCCATTTTATTGCGATAACCGAAATTATTAATCATGACCTCAAATTCATGAATGCCATTTTCAAAAGAGGATTCATTTAAATTCCTTAGGTTTCATCTCCTAAACGATGTAATTAAAATTGCATTCTTTAAATGAATAATTATTAATTATCAATAAAAACTAATTTTATCAAGAAAGATATTTTAGGAAAAAGAAAACGAAAGGCAACATGGGACACATTCTTCCTCTCAATGTGCTTGTCTTTGTCATAAAGGACCAGACAGAAATTGCAAATCAAATGTGACAAATTCTAGAAAGTTAGAGTTTGAAATTAAAAAAAAGCTAAAAGCATTAATTGTTACGCGTTCTTCTTAGCTCTGAATAATTAATTACTCGATTTCTTGGTCCTAAATAAATGTAACCTTTATGGTGTGACATAAATTTGTAAGAAAGTTAGTTAATGACATTATTAAAAGATAATTTGGCAATATTACGCTTTACTTCTTCACAAAGTCTTCTTTAAAGCTATAGATAGTTGAAAATTCCATTAAAGAGAAGGATAAGTTTTAATAATTAAATAAATTAATACATTTTTAAACTTTGAAAAATCCATTTATTTTGGATTGTAGAAAAAGTGTCAGAAATTCATTTAGTTTGGACGGGATGGATTAGTACTCCTTCCTAACTTAATCCTTATTGATTTGATACGTCCTTAAGAAATTTTTAATTAGAAGTGTATTTTTTAAATTAACCTTATTAATGATCCTTTGGAACTCTAAATTTAACTACAACTACTTTATATACTTCCTCCGTCCCATATTATAAGTCACTCCTTTCTAAAAATAGCTAGACCACAATATATGTCATTTTATAAAATTTATACATAAATTACCATATTTTGCCCATTATACCCTTGATTGATTAATTAATTAATCTTGAAAATATATTTACTTTGACTAATCTAGGAAATCTACAAGTAATTAATTTCATTGGGAGAGTACTTCATTCATTAATTAACTACTTTCTTTATTCACTACTTATTCTATAAAATCTGATTTTGAAAAAAAATATCAACAAACAAATTAAAAATAAAAGATGAAAAAAAATTCAAAAATAATCTTGAAAGTTGAAGCTTCAACAAATTTTATCAAGGAAGATGACATTTCAAAAAGTTCAAAGGATATAAAAATAGAAGACTCAACCAAAACATGTGAAGGCCAAATTGAGAAAAATCAAGATCCAAATAAAGGAGTTATGCACCATTTAAATAAAAAAACAAATGATTTGTCGAACTAGAACTAAAATTCATT
>JAJOOH010032690.1:0-27904 GCA_029582605.1 Solanum gracilifrons
ATATACTACCTTAAAAGCATGAACTCCCAAACTTGAATGTTGAATTACTATAATACCCTCAATTAAAAATACTCGATTTATTTTATTTATTAATTTTATTATATTGAAAGTAGATACCTTTTCTAATTAAAGGATTGTGACTTTTTCAATGAGTTGTGACATTTTCAAAGGGTTGTGAATTTTTTTATGGGTTTTGACTTTTTCGATGAGTTGTAACTTTTACGAAGGGTTATGATTTTTTCGAAGGGTTGTAACTTTTCCAAAGGGGTGTACCTTTTCTGATGAGTTGTGCCTTTTTCAAAGGGTTGTGACTTTCCCGATAAGTCGTGACTTTTTCGAAAGGTTGTGACTTTTCAGATAAGGCACAATTAACACCTATTCATACTACTATTTGGTGGCTATAAAAAGAGGGGTTTCCTCACACTTTTAAACAACAATTTCTTTAAGTTCTCTACTCTTTTTCTTCTTAAAAAATCTCAAGTGTTATTTGCAAAAACTGATTAAGTTCGAAATTCAACGAAATTTGAGGTACCTCATAAGAAAAAGTTGGTGAAAAAATTGTAGCAAATCATTCATCAATTCACACTCATATTTTTTCTTACCATTTTCATGAGTTCACAGTGACGAAAAGTTGTGGAAGAGACAATAATATTAAACATATATGAAAAAAGGCATATGATTTGGGTAAGATATTTCTTCTTTGTGTTTTTATTTTTTATTCTTTTCCCTCAAACAAAGGAATTTCTTCCTAATTTCTCTAAAACAATAGGTATCAACGTAGTCCATTGAATTATTAGTTTTGATGTTAAATTCACTATTTCAAAAATAAATTTTCACTTTTACTTATAATATGATAACATAACCACAATTATAATTACTTTTAATAGATATGTACGTAAAAATGAACGGAGAAAGTAAAGTGTTGGTGGCAAGAGATTTAAAACAAATGGACACTAGAGTGAATATAACATGAACATATATTTTCGTCTCTATGTATTGTTCCATATAATTTTTCTTTATGTCACAAGACACACTCTTTACTAGCTATATAAAAATACATAAGAAACTAGTGATTGATCATAAAATGATCTTAAATCAAATTAATGATTCTATAAATAATACTTTACATTTTATTAATCTATTAATTTTTATTATTGAAAAATTTAAATATTTTATATCATGATACAACTTCTATAAGATACTAGATACTTTCATTAGACAACAACTATATGATATGTATGTGGCAGAAAAAAAGAGAAGACTACAATTCCACAAAGATAAGGTAGAAACTTAATAAAATGAAATATTTTTCGCAATAGGTGATGTTATTCATATATTAAAATTAAATTATTCTACTGAAGTATATATAACTATCATTCATGATAACAATCAAGTACACATTTTGGTAAAATTACCTCTCTATGATAGTCTTACTCAAATATTAATAGAGTAATATATAATATTTAGTAAAGATATGTTACATATAAAGATAAAAATATTGAAATACTTATGGTAATCCTTATTAGTGTCATGCGCATACTAAATTTCAAGTATGAATATTTAAGATAAAATGCACTTAAACGGTGTACATCGTTTATGTTCATAACCTCAAGAGAAAAGGCTATTGGTGACATTTTTTTAATGGATATTTTTTTTCCTATTTCGTTGGTTAGATTTGTTTATAAATTGAGTGAAGTAACAAATAATATTATTAAAGAAATGTCACTTTCTCTCTTATTTAAACTTTGAATGTATTTTAAAATGTTTTAATGATATCTGGTCACTTTAATCTTAAAACACAAGTAACTCTATGACAATATGTATTAATACTTTAAAAACACTTGTACTATGTTTGTTCAATTATAATTATTTACTAAATAGCTTTAATTTAGTAATATTAATTTATTTTATAACATCATATATTATATATACAATACACATGTGCAACACATGTGCCGTAAAACTAGTGTGTATATATATATATAAGAAAACCCTAGGCCCGTCTACGTGGCGCCACCACAAATTAGGATTCCTTTTCAAATTTATTTATTTTCAAAACTAGCCTTCCTCTTTCATGAAACGTTGTGACTTTTATGGAAAATTGTAACTTTTATAAAGGGTTGCGACTTTAATGAAAATTGTAACTTTTATGAAGAGTTGCGACTTTTATGAAGAGTTGCGACTTTTATGAAAAGTTATGACTTTTATGAAAGGTTGTTACATTTTCAAAGGGTTGTAACTTTTCTAAAGAGTTGTAACATTTCCGATAAAGCACAATATACATTTGTTAACACTACCCTTTGTTGTCTATAAATTGAGAGATTTTCTCTCATTTTAAAACAACGAAAATTCTGAACCTCCTCTTCTTCTTCTGCACAAATAGATATTCGTGTACTTTGCTCCTGTCGAGTGACTTACTACACCATTGTATTTGTATCAATACACTAATAAATAGAATCGTTCTATCCTGAGAGGATTTATTCCTTTAAACCTCGGGTACTAGAGGAGAATTATTTTCTTAAGGGACACTATGTAATTAGTGGGCTCAATTTTTTCCTTTCTACTTCATTCTATTGTTACAGATCCTGGTATATTTTTTTACAGTCATTAGTTTATGCTTATATTATTAATATAACACTTTAAGATTTCGAAGGAATGTTTTGCCTTAAGATAAAATGTTGTTGACAATGTAGAGTATGTATTGAAAATACGGATATTACTAAATAGTCATATTTAAACTTAATAAAAGAGTTCAATCTCGTGCAAAGTATGAATAATTTACCTAGCTACAATTAAAAGTAAACGGACGTAGTATATATTAAGCCATTTTTCTAATACACTTCGCCACACACACCCACCTATATCATGCCAAATGAAAGCTTATTACAAAATAAAATAAAATTAGGGCACATAGAGATTTAGCCATTGAAGAAGATGAGGAAAATTTCTCTGCGAAATGGCAATGGCAATGGTATTCCCTTTGTCTCTTTCTTTGCTGATTCAGCAATTACTGTGAGAACTTGTTCTTCGTGCCATTACAGTAATAAATCTATTCCAGTAAAGGATAAAATTGGTGTAAATAGTAGCAATTTAGATGATGCTGTTACTCTCTTCCATCAAATGGTTACAATGAAGCCTCTTCCTTCAGTTGTCGATTTCTCTAAATTGTTTAAGACTATGATAAGTATGAAACATTACTCTGCTGTCCTTTTTCTTTTTCGACAAATGCAGAAATTGGGTATCCCAATTGATGGCTTCATCTTGACTAGTGTGATTAACAGTTATTGCCTTATGCATTACTCTGCTGATTGTGCATTTTCTGTGTTACCCATTTACTTGAAGAATGGCATGTCGTTTAATGTTGTCACCTTTACCACTTTAATAAGGGGACTCTTTAGTGAAAATAAGGTCAAAGATGCTGTTGAATTGTTCAAAAAATTGGTGAGAGAGGATATCTGTGAGCCCAATGACTTCATGTATGCAACTGTAATGAATGGGCTCAGCAAAAGGGGTCATACTCAAAAAACTTTAGGTTTGCTCCGGTTAATGGAACAAGGTAACACTCAGCCCGGTATATATATCTACAACATTGTTATAGATGCTCTTTGCAAAGATGGAAACTTAGATGCTGCTATCAACATTCTGAACGAGATGAAGCAGAAAGACATTCCTCCAAACATAGTCACATATAATTCAATAATTGATGGTTTGTGTAAGCTCGGTCAGTGGGAAAAGGTTAAAACTTTGTTCTCGGAGATGGTGAGCCTTACTATGTATCCAGATGTGCACACCTTCAACATACTAACAGATGGACTATGCAAAGAAGGGAAAGTTGAAGATGCCGAGAAAGTAATGAAACACATGGTCAGAAAAGGTGTAGAGCCTGATATAATCACATACAATGCGATAATGGATGGATATTGTTTGCATGGTCAAGTCAATAGAGCGAGGAGAATTTTCAATATCATGATCGATAAGGGCATTGAGCCTAACATTATTAGTTATACCATACTAATAAATGGATACTGTAAGAAAAAGAAAGTGGATGAGGCCATGCAGTTGTTTTGTGAAATTTCTCAAAAGGGATCAAAACCTGATGTCGTTACCTACAATACTATCTTGCAAGGTCTTTTTAAAGTTGGAAGAATAGGCCATGCAAAAAAATTCTTTGCTGAGATGCTATCTGCAGGGCCCATACCTAATTTTTACATTCATGGCACTTTGCTCAATGGTTATTTTAAGTATGGACTTGTTGAAGAAGCTTTGTCGCTCTTTAATAAGTTGGAAGGAAAGAGAGAAGATAATGATATTATTTTATACAATATTGTCATTGGTGGCTTGTGCAAAAATGGTAAACTCGACGAAGCTCGTGCCATTTTTGAGAATCTTCCTTTAATTGGAGTGCTACCGAATGTGAGAACATACAATATAATGATTAATGGATTATGTCTTGAAGGGTTGTTAGATGAAGCTAATGATATGCTAAGAAAAATGGAGGAGAATTGTTATCTGCCAAACGTCTTCACTTACAATGTCCTCTTGCGGGGATTTCTCAGGTGTAGCAAAATTACTGAAATGACAACTTTTGTGAAGGAAATGACGGGTAGGGGTTTCTCATTTGATGCAACTACAACTGAGTTATTGGTAAACGTTCTAAGGGAGAGTCCGTCCGTCCTTGACATGATACTAGAGCTTCACTCAAAAATTATGAAGTGAATATTTCTTTCGCCTGATTAATTCGGCTACATTATCATTGTGATACAATTTCCTTTAGCACTGCAAAATAAATGCTTTCTAATGCAGTTGCGGAAGCAGATAAACCAATTAGAACTTCGCTTGGGCTTTGCAGGCAGGCCTATTGAAAAGGTAAACCATTTCTTATATTTTTATTGGGTCAAACAATGGGTTATAACCCAACTCACCCAACATAGCCCAACCTCTCCCCTCTTTTTAAACAAATCACAGTTTTGGCAATTAACGTATATTGATTAATATTTTCTGTAGAAAGCAAAACAACTTCTCATTACCTTATTTCACTATTTTTATTTTTATAATTGAAATTTCAGGAAAGTATTCAAATATTAAAATGCATAAGTATTGAATGTAATACTTGTTTTTGGTAACTTCATTAAGTCGAAAGTATCGTTCCACTCCGGGGAGATTAGAAATCTGTCTATTCTAGAGGCTTGCAGAGAGTCTTCACCCTGAACCAAGAGAAGTTTCTCCTTAGTAAAGGTAAATCAATAATTCCCAGATTAAGAATGTATTTACTGAAGTTGTTCGTTGCGCTGGATCTTCTACTACCGTTGTTTTTTTCACTCTTGTATCTGCAATCATTTAAGTCGTCTCCAACTACCCACCAATCTTTCCATAAATCTCTTACTGCTGCAAGTTCATACCACAATAGCTCTCTTTCTGGATTGTTGTGAGCTCCGTAGACACCAGTCAAACATGAAATGGTGTAACTGCCCCTATGAATTTCTCTGACTGTCCATTGTCTTTTTTCCCAAAGTATTAGAATGCCACCATTTCTGCCATTGGATTTCAGCTCAGCCCATTCAACCCATCTGTTGCCCCATAATTGATAAATCAAGCTTGGTGACCATTTCTCAACCTTATTTCCTTGTAATAGACTTAAGTTTGGATAGAATTTCTATCCAAATTGGAAATCATAAGTATTTTTCAGATTTTTTTTTCCTAATATTACTTGCTTGTTTGGGTTGGATTACCTAATTTATCCTAGGATTATTATTCCACCCCCATGGAGGGATAACTTATCCCTGGACTAATGGTTAATCCTGGGATAAGTTATCCCACCCTTTGCAACCAAACAACAGATTAATTACCACTTCAAAATTATCCCTAGATTAAATCCTCTTATCCATCACACCAAACAAATCTTTAGTTCCTAATTTACTCTTATCATTAATCATAGTCATTTCCCTATTACATTTTTCAAGACATTGTATTTATTATATTCAAAAGGTGACATAGTAAAATAGTCTTGAAGGGTTTTTGGATGAAGCTAAAGATATTCCAAGGAAGATGGAAGACAATGGTTGTTTTCCCAACAATGTCACTTACAATGTTCTTGTGCGAGGATTTCTCAGGTGCAACAAAATTAGTGAAATGGCATCTTTCATGAAGGAAATAGCTGGAAGGTGCTTCTCATTTGATGCAACTACAACTGGGTTTTTGATAAACGTTATAAGGGAGAATCCTTCCGTCCTTGACATCATACAAGAGCTTCACTTAAAAATTGGAGATAAAAGTTTTAATTCTCCATTTTCTATTGTCTAGTTTTGCAAGGTGATTTACTAGATGCCGACACAAAAAGTCGGTCATATGTAATTTATTTCAACCAAATGCTCTTTGTACTTTCTTTTTTCTCCTACACTCTCTCTCATTAACTCTCTTGAACCAGATTACGTCAGGAAAGTCATAGCATTGGGAAGATTATCCAAGCAACAGAAGTTGGGAACTTTGTGACAGAAGAGGTAAATTTGATGGCTCTTCTCATATAAAAGAAAAGTGCAGTATTGAAATGTGTTTCCTGCCAAAAGCTATTCTAGTAGTTAGATCTGTAATTAGTTTGCAAGACATTCCTTTACAATGATGTCAAATTTGTTTGTGTGGGTTGTAGAACAAGCTCATCATGGTCGCATGAGAAACTGAAGTACAAAAGTGATGCAATTGGTGACAGGTGTTAGTTTTTGCTTCATTTCTCAGACCTCTAGCCTTTTTTAGTGAAGATAAGCTTAAATACTTTGCAACATAGTCTATCAGCTTCCTGGATCATTTCTCCCTTTCACAGTCACTACACCTTCTTTCCAAAGGTTATGTTCTATCCTTGTTGAGACTGATACACTTCTACTGTTGCAAAGTTGAAAATCCTGGGAACTTGCTCCTTGAATGGCCTGTTCCATATCCATTCGTCTTACCCGAATAGCAATTTTCTACCACTTCCTAGTTTAATTTGAATGCGCTTTAGGAGTTTGCTCCATAAGTTTCTGTCAAATTATATATGGTCTTTACCTTCTTGTTTGTGCCACATTGTACTGTAAGACACTACTGCCTTTTCTTCATAACATATCCTTGGTTTTGAGTTGGTCTGAATCCTCATAACTTGACAACATGATTTATAAAGATTATAGAATGACAAGATTATTTTTCCTTTTACTTCTTGGATGAGGGATCCCTCATATTTGGTTCTGCTGCTTCTACAAGTTTGAGTTTCATGCGCCAATGTTCAGTTGGTTCGATTTGAACATGTTCTCCTCAAGAGGCGGAGCCAGGATTTGAAATTTATGGGTTTTGAATTTGTCACCGACCCCACTAGTTCGTCTTAGTTATTGGCTTCGCACTTAAATATTCATACATATTCAATGAAATTCCTGGCACAAGTACAGGGTGACTGGGTTTGTCCGAACCCATAGCTAATACTCTCCCTCCGCCCCTATTCTCGAAAAAATTAATTGACCTATTTGTTATGTTGCAGGCTCATATATTTGTTTATTGGTATTGGAGCAGTTAATGTATAGCATCTTGCTGTGGTTGCATTGGAGCGGCAACAACGAATGGTTGTTGTATTTGCATGAGTGGTTTACCTTCATGATTATATATGTATTTGTGGAAAACCTAAAATATTTTTTGAAGAAATTTATTTCATCAATATATTGAAATTATGATGTTGGAGAACTTATGATTTGGATCAATCGGAACATTTTCAGTCAGATTTTGAGGTCTTACTTGTATAGCTTCTTCTATTTTGAATTTACTTGGTTGAGTTTTTGACCATTTTGGGCTTAATCCAGACTTGCTCACGTGTCAGGGGGTGATTTACAAGGATGACTTTGGAGGTGACTAGTCTTGGACTTTTGACTTCACTTGTCCCATGGGAAAAACTTCAAGTTTAACGATTTTTGACTTTTTCCCCGGAAGATTTGTCCATGGAGCAAGCGGGCGGGAGCCAAAAGTTCCAACACCACGTAGGTGTAAGTTCCTGCATGTCAGGGGGTGATAGATTAGATTACATTTCCTATATGTAAGTTCCTGCATGTAGGTGTAAGTTCCTGCATCAGCTTATATATTTCGTTGACTTCCCGTCTTTGTCTCATTGCCTGGAATGCAGACACAACTGTGAATTTTCCTCTTGCTTCTAGCTTCCAGTATGGTCTATCTCATTCCTCCCCCTCTTTAGGTGGGTCCACCTTTTCTAGAATATGTTCTGCCAACCCTTGAGGAAGAATTCTTCTCAGTGTATTTTCTTGCCATTGCCCCCCTTCAGCTGTTTCTTTGACTAGTATAATTGTATGATCACACTCAAAATTTGGTGGAATGATTTGACATAAAGCACACGGTCCTGTCCAATTGTCTAACCAGAAGTATGAGTTTCCCTCTTTCATCAACATAATATAGTACATTTCATGTTTATGAATATTCAGCTGACATTAATACAGACAAGTGCTAGGTTTAAAAGTTTTAAATCCCCATTTTCTACTGTCTAGTTCTACAAGATGATTTACTAGATGCCGACACAAATAGTTGGTCATGTGTAATTTATTACAACCAAATACTCTTTGTGCTTTCTTTTGTCCCCTCCTCTCTCTCATTAACTCTATTGAAAATTACGTCAGGAAAGTCATGGAACTGGGAAAGATTATCCAAGCAACAGAAGCTGGGAACTTTATGACAGAAAGAGGTAAATTTGATGGCTCTTCTCATATAAAAGAAATGTGCAGTATTGAAATGTGCTTCCTGCCAAAAGCTAGATCTGTAGTTAGATTACAAGAGATTCTTTTACAATGATGTCAAATATGATTGTGTGGGTGGTAGAACAAGCTCATCACAGTCGCACCAGAAACTGAACTAAGAAAATTATGCAATTGGTGATTGGTGTTAGTTTTTGCTTCATTTCTCAAACCTCTAACCTTTTTTCTAGTGAAGATAAGCTTATTATATACTTTGCGACATAGTCTATCAGCTTCCTGGCTCATTACTCCCTTTCACAGTCACAACACCTTTCCAAAGGTTATGTTCTATCCTTGTGGAGACAAATACACTTCTACTGTTGCAAAGCTGAAAATCCTGGGAAATTGCTGCTTGAAATGGCTTGTTCCATATCCACCTGTCTTACCCGAATAGGATTTTTCTACCACCTTCCATTTTAATTTGAATGTGCTTTGGGAATTTGCTCCATAAGTTTCTGACGAATTATATATGGTCTTAACAGACGCTACTGCTTTTCTTCATAACATATCTGTAGTTTTGAGTCGGTTTGAATCCTCAGAACTTGACTCCATGATTTATTAAGATTATAGAATGACAAGTTTATTCGTTTTACTGCTTGGAGGAGGGATGACTCATATTTGATATTCTGCTTCCTCTCCAAAATTGAATTTCATGCGGAAAACTAATTGACTTATTTGATATGCTGCAGGCTCATAATATTTGTATCGGAGCAGTTCTTGTAATAGTATCTTGCTGTGGTTGGATTGGAGTGGCGACAAGGAATGGTTGCTGCATCTGCATGAGTGGTTTACCTTGATGATTTATTATGTATTTGTGGAACATTTCTAGTAAGATTTTGAGATCTTTCTTGCATAGCTTCTATTTCGAATCAACTTGGATGAGTTTTTGACCATTTTGGGCTTAATCATGTCATTGGGTGATTTGCGAAAAAAAGGCCTTGAACTTTCGACCTCATTTGCCCCATGAGCAAACCTTCAAGTTTTGACTTTTGGCTCAGAAGGTCAGTCCATGGAGCAAGCGGGGTTTAAAAGGTCTTGTGTAAGTTCTTGCATGTAAGGGGGAGTTGGATTGGATTGTATTTCCTATTAATTTCCTTTTTAGCTTTAGTATCAAAAACTTAGTATATTTTTTTAAAAGAAGGCATAATATAATACCTAGGGAATATTTCGAGCCTCTTCTGAAATCCTCCTATTCGAACTATAACGTCCCTTTAAAAAGAAGGCATATCACCTCCCAACTTAGACACATTTAAACAGTTAAACTATTGTTTTTTCCTAATTATCTTGAAATTTGATCTCTAAGGGCTTGTTTGGAACAAGCCATCTTGGTTGGTGGATTTGGTGTAACTACGTGCCTGACATGTTTGGTTGGTCATGTAATTACTTGATCCGTGGGTAATTTGGTGTAATGAATTCCTGCTAATTACATGGTGCTAATCACTTCTTAATTTTCTTTCTTTTCGTTTTAGTTTATTTTTTACTTCTATTATTTTAAATTCTTTTTAATTTTTATTAATCTACTGGTTTCTAAAAATGTATTTTTTTAATTTTATATTATATTTATATTTCATTTCCTTCTCATTCTCAACCTTTATTTCATGTAATTCTGTGTAATTTTTTGTAGTATAATTTTGTCAGTATTCAAATTTTTAAATTAAAGTAGAATTCATCATTGAATAAGGTTATGGACTTACGTTTTCCTTTTCTTTTAAATCATATTTATGTATGTTATATTGAAATTTGACAGAAAATTATAATGTTAAATGTTTTGTTTTGAATTTAGAATTTATGTTATATTTTCAATTTCATTTGTTTTAGGAGCATTGACTCGTATTTTACATTGCAAACTACTTTTTTAGTCAGACTTGATAGATTATCTTTTTATCAATTTTTTTATAATTTTATGACATTATATTTATAATATTAAGGTGCTTAGAAATGTTGAACCTTTTGCCCTTCATACTCTACAATAGACAAATTGTCATTTACTATTTTCTTGATATTTAGAACTTTGAAATCAACTAAAATTTTAATTATTAAATGTTTGAGGTATTGTGAGGAAAAAAAAGATCATCATATTAGTGAATTCTCTCCGCGTGTGATTGAATTCCTATGTAGAGCTCTTACATAAATCATGATGCTCGCACGTCACACAAACTATTTATTTGTATTTGTATGAATTATGTGTGTTGTTAACCTGATAGTGATTTGAATCTCATCATGAGTGAAGTGAGAGATGTTGAATGTTGGATCCAGGTCATGAGTCACTATGTGGGCAAATCCATAAGAATTCGATTCCCCGCCTTATAATCTGAATATGAGAAATCTCTCTTTTAAGTGCTGAAGAGAATAGTGCGTACAAAGTTTCATTGGCATTTAGCCAACCTTTCAATAAGACAAAACTGATCCAATGGCTTGCAGACGGAGCACTGAATACATACAAAAATTTAAAGACATAAAAATATTCAAATAAAAGAAAAACTTAATTATGACTCTTGAAATTTTAATTGTGCCACAAAAATTGAGACGGGAGGCAAGGACGGATGTAGCTCTTTGGTACCGACTTCATCTGAATCCAGTACTTTTGGTGCGATGTATAATTTATGAGTAAAACATTAAAAAAAATTATAATAAACAATAGATACAACGATTCAATGATAAAAAACTTTAAATGTTGAACCGGCAAAATATAAATGCTGGATCCATCTCTAACGGAGGGAGTATGTAACTTTCAACTGGCAAGTCAAATAATTCAATTCTTTAGGGGTTCAGCAATTTGTAATATGTATCCTTAAAAGGAAATTTTCATTCAACTATATATGTAACAATTTGAGAAGATGCAGAAAGCTTTATAGTAAGCCTTCAGAAAATTTAATCATCTTTAGGGAGTGCACAGAGGGGCAAGTATGCTCATTATAATTTCTTGATGTATCTTAACAGGTACTACAAGATTCTACTGTAAAGTTTGCTAGGATCACTATGCAAATGTATGTCAGGGTGTATATAAAACCGAGTTACCAAGCAATTTGTATCAGGCCTTATCAGCTTTGATCAGCTCCTTCGTCAAATTTGCCAGAGCTGCTCACTCTGAAGTCCAGTTGTTTCTGATGCTTTGAGCGTCTTCTCTCATCAAAATTCTCCCATCCTTCAATCTGTGATCGTTTGAAAATCGTAAGAGGCAGACTAGATAGGGCATGTTACTGTTATTACTTTATAGTAGTAAATGATTTACTACCTGGCAGATAACATCTATAGTTATTTCAGTTCCATGGAGATCTAGTGTAGAGAGTTGACAGCACTGTTTAAAAATGCTGCTAGGAAGGGATTTGAGCCCGTTGTTCCTAAGATAAAGTGCCTGCACCAGTAATCGGACATGAACCACACAAATAATTGGGCCAAAAGCATACTGTCAGGTAAAAGAGGCCATCACACGATGCTAGATGTTTCAGAAAACATTGTTGACTAAAGAAATTTGTGTCGTGCCTTGCAAAAAAAACAACATTTTTTCCCTTTTGATAACTGAGAGATCCCTGGGAGTTGGTTGGCACACAGTTCGACACTACGTGATAATGGGCTACCATCTATCCTTCTCCACTTGAATATTTCTGTGGCAACATTTAAACTCGTGACATGCCCCTATAATGTGCAGTATAAACTTACTAGCGCCAATTTTGATAAAACCAAGTTTTTCGCTTAACCAAGATTAAATTTTACCTATCATGTGCTGTGCTTTTATTTAAGCAAATGGTGTCGGTCCAGTAGATTATGGCAGTAAATCCTCTAGTTTGGTTTAAAATGTCATAGCTGAATGTTCTAGAGCTGATACATAAATGTCCATCCAGGCTATGCTCTATCTTAGAAAACTATGTTACATTCTTTACCAATGTCTAACAACCAGTACCTGAGCATATATAGCTAATTTCGTAAAACGTTTGCAAGTTCTTTTCTGTACGGCATTTATAAAAAAACAAGATTTTTTTTTTATATTGCATATAAAAAGCTGTAAACTGAAGTGGTATTTTGAAGAATGACTTCAAAAGAGAAAACGAAAAATGTATAGATGAAGACAGACCTTTAAGTCCTTTAGTTTGCTAATTGTTTCTGGCAGCTCTACCAAAAGATTAGATGAAAGATCAACCTACACCATATAGAATCACGTTATCTGTATATGGGTAATAACATCACAAGAAACAATAAACGCTGAAACTTATTGCAGGTTTCAGCCTATATTTTGGATTTCATGATACCAGTTAATGAAAGAGAAGAGAAGACAAGTGGGTAGAGGAAAATATGCCCTTTTTTACCTCAATAAGAGAAACACAACCCCCTATACTTTCCGGAATAGAGCGTATCCTGCAATTAAAAGGTTAAGCTTACAAACCTAACTTAGGTCCTTATCACTTCAAAGAAAAATAAAAGATCAAAAGAAAATCAACAGATTCCGAAACATCCATGACCTCCAGAAAAGGAGGAGAGGGAACAATAACGCAAAACACTAAGTAGGCGTTTGGCCATGCGATACCATATCACGATATGGAATCGTGAGATGGAATCAGCGTTTGGACATGCAATTTCACGTTGATTCCATCTCATGATTCCATATCATTGAAATATCTTTTTTTGTTTCAGTACTTCAAATTACCTGTTGTTGTTAACTTTCAGAACCTCAAGGCTGGTCAGCAGACCTATCTCAGATGGGATACCAGTTAACTCGTTATGTGCAATATGAAGTTGTCTCAGACCGGTCAAAGTGCCGACCTCAGGAGGCAGCGTTGCTATGCTGCATACCAAAGAAGACTACTTGATACAATCATACAAGAAACCTTTATACGAAATAATGGCATATGATAAATGATAGAGGTTGGTAAACAGAGTAAGATGTATCAGAAAATAAAATTGTAACACAAAACGACATCTGAATGTCACTGACCAAAAAATTAATACCATGTATTTTGTGAATGAAAGATAGACAGCTTTATTTTCAGTTTTCATGCTTGTTGAGAGGGTCAGTCAATAAATAATGTTGTTTTATGATTAAACTTGCCTTGGTACAATTTGCAATCCACCAAACACTACAAGCATGAAGAATTGGTCTCACCCCTCTGCCAAAAGCAGTATTTGGGCTTATATCCATCGTCCAACTATCTTAAGTTATATGTGAATCTTATACATTGGAACGGTTTTTATACTTTAGCAAATGGGGTGTCTGATAACCAATTTGGCACTTGCTAGTTAAAACTGAGTAACTAAAGAACCGATTAAAAGCTTTATAATATTTCTGTGAGAACAAATTGAGTTAACATAGAAATTGCCAATACCCAATCACTGGTTCAAATAAACTATAAACTGATATGTAAAAGCCAACCTATTCAAACATTTGAGAGACCATGACAACTGACAATTTTTCAATTATGTTTTCGTAAGTATTCGACTATTCTGAAAGTAACTTTTAACAAATAAATACTCATAAAAGTGCAAGGAAAACAAGTATATAAGACAGAAAACTGAGAGCGAATTTTACAATTTAGTTTCAAGCTATATGTCAAAGGAAAACTTGGAATGACTAACATTCCAATGATGCAACTTAACATTTGAATACTAGAAATTCAACAACTTATATTACTCATTGATATACTTCAGTTTTCATATTTTAATTTTATGAAAACAATAAATGAGAACTATGACATTGCAATTATTGTCCCTCACCTCAAATGTACATACATGTTTGGTGTAGCCATCATTTAATGGTGCAGAAAAGAATACGTTTCTACTTCAATTAAATAGAGACGATGCAATATATTGGTGAATCTCATTCAGCTTGGAGAGTAATATGCTGATGAAGGGGGACTTACTGGTTTTGGTTCAGTGAGATAACCATAAGACTCTTTAGAGAAGCTAGCTCTTCCCAGCTTAAGGAATTATCCATA
Source organism: Solanum gracilifrons (assembly GCA_029582605.1). Lineage (NCBI taxonomy): Eukaryota > Viridiplantae > Streptophyta > Magnoliopsida > Solanales > Solanaceae > Solanum > Solanum gracilifrons. The sequence goes on from JAJOOH010032690.1 coordinate 14,678, forward strand.
ATTTCATTCCCATTGAGGATCAATTTCTGGGAAGCAGAAACAATACCAAAATAAATTTCTGCCTCAAACAAGTGAATAAATCGCAATTTCAAAGAAATATAAAGAAGTCAGCTCTACTGACCTGAAGAGAACTCAAGCTATTAATCGCGGCTGGAAGATGCTGTATGGTGTTGTGGCTGAGATCCAGGACTCTAGCGGAAGGTCCGCAGGTCAACACTTCATCAGGCAAGACCTATCAAGTTCCAATATGTAATGAGAGCAATATCTTCAAGAGGAGGAAAAGGCAAAAAGAATCGGCTGCGAACGTAGTTTCAGGACGTACATAATGCTATTTACGATTTAACACAAGTAGATAAATAACTCTTGGGCGATAGAAGGAATCAAACTTGGTCCTACTACTTGGCTAAGATAAATTTACCATTTGACCATAGATACTCTCATACTGGATACACAATATGTACATGCACAAATGATATATGGAGGGATTTTATCTGATTAATGCAGGCTAAATGTGCTCTCAGACTAACCCAACATTCATTCAATAAGTTTGAACTGCACGGTAGTATTTTTTTTCTTTTTTCTTTTCTCTACATGACTGCATCTTTTTGGGTCTTAAATTTAAATTTAGTCTTGCAAATGAGGAAACTTTGGGTGGTCCAGTGTTTTGGACGGCAAAAGGTGACAAGGCGTGCCTCGCCTCGCCTCGCGGCGAGGCGCTCGCCTTTTTGAATTGAGGCGCCAATTAATACCAAAAATTAAAAATATTTAATTGCATATATCCAAAATCTCAATAGCAGTAACTTATATTAGCAAATATTTCAATTCAAAACTAATAGTAGAAACTAAAAATCTAGAACTTTAAAGACCCAATAATTCAAAAGACAATTGACAAATAAATACTATATTAATTAGTATAAAACTAAATTAATATAGAAGGATCAAATTTTTTTTTTTAAATATAGACAGCAGTGAGCAGTCAGCACTCAGCAGTGGCCAGTGAGCAACAAAACAGAGCAGTTCACTATCACGAAAACAGAGCAGTGAGCAGACAGACTGAAGAAGAAGAAACTGAAGAAGAGAAAAACTGAAAAGAAGAGAAGAAGAGAAGAAGAGAACTGACTGAAGAAGAAGAAAAAGAAGAGGTCTTCGTAGTCATACCTGGCAGACGTGACTCGCGCGAAGGAGAAGAGTAGAAGAAGCTCGAGTGCTCGACGATTCCGATAGAAGAAGTCATGAGTCGCGACTGAATGAAAGTTTGCAGAAACCCTAATCTTGACTAATATTATTAAATCAGGCCTTTTTAAAAAATAAAAAGGCGCCGCCACGCCTTGCCATTGCCATTGCCATATTGCCGCCATAGCTCGCCTATTTAATCTAGCCTCACCTCACTGTAAATAGGCATAACAGCTTCGCCTCGCCTCGCCTCGCCTTATCGCCTTTGGTGAAAGGCGAGTGCCTTTCACAACACTGGGGTGGTCATTTTGGTTTTGGTGATGCAATAAATAAGTTCAAAAGATGAACAAAATGGAGATACAACATTTTGTCACAAGCTATGGCCTATGAGGAAGGTCATGACACTTAGTCCTCCAATTTCCCAAAAATGAACAATATTCAGCCCATCTATCAGCCAAAGTTTTAAATTGGAATAAAACATGTCAGGGAAGGATTTTGTTTTATTCCAAATGTATTGAATCTATGTGACAATACTCCTCTCTTTTGGCAGTTTTATTCATAGTGGAGGGGAAATAGAATTTTGTTTTTTGTTTAGACTGCACAACTGGTGGAGTTACAACTCACACCTAAGATCTTTCTAAAGATACTGGGGATCTACTTCAAAGGCCATGTTCTATTTGAAGTAAAACTGCAAAATTAGTCTCCATACAGATGGATGAGTTGTTAACAGCTCCATTACTGAAACTGATATTATAGCCAGAATGAAGAACAATCAAAGGTTCAAAACCCTTAGTCCACTTTTATAAATTTATGGATTCTTTTCTTTAGTGGTTTTTCCCATATTGTATACGAAAGAGAAGGGAATAGCTTGGCTATCTCACCTACTCGAGCCAGAAAATGCATTAGATATAAAATTAGAAAAATGAATTGGAAGGAAAAAGGAAAAGACCAAACAATTCTATTTTTAGGTCAACTCTAATATGCATATGATTGGGATCAAAGTGAGTTCCAGTTCAACAATTGTACCTCTTGTCCCGTCAATAGCGATTGTTCACGGTAAGAACAAGTTCTAAATCATTGGACAAAGCAAAGTCAGTTACTTCTCGTCTTACCTTCAGATTGCATTCTGATAATGCAACAACCCCAGTGGCATGCCACCGTTCAAGTTGGCTCTTCACAACAGGAACTTGAGGAACATCCCTTTTAGGTCTCATAGCATCAGGCATCCTCCTCGCTGTGGGCAAGTTGGAAGCTTCCTTTCTTATTGGTCCATCCTATCCAATATACACAAATAAGCTTTAAGAAAGCAGAAGTTCAGGACCTAACTGGGATAAATTCAGTGGAATTTGTGGTTTTTCAATTTTACAAAAATTCGAAAGTCACAAGCACCGCTCAATCAATTACACCTCAATCCAAATCAGTTGTAGTCTCCTATATCTAAATATACATTCTACTCCACGTAGCCTTAATTCATTCTAGTAATCAATATGTTATCCTTTAACACAACTGAGAAGCTTATCAATACTAGAGGTTCTCTCCATTTTCTAGTTATGTACAAATCCATAAACAAACTAAGTATAGTAACACATATAAGTACTAATCCCAAATAGTTATGCTCAATAGAGTATAATGTAAAGGAAAATAAAGAATTACCCCTTGATGTAAGCCCTGGGAAGCCATAAGCATGATCTTCGCACCATTTCCAACCTCCGATGACTTCAATGTTATTTCATCCACCAAAACTTTCCCTATTCATGAAAAAAATTATGTCAACTATCAAATTCATTGATATTCAGTTCTTTGGAGCTCCGATTGTATACGAAATAATGCTGATAGGTTAGAATTGAAAGAAAAAATACCTTTGAAGATGAGTTTTTGGCCGCGAGAGAGGACATTTGTGAGTGGTTGAAGTAGAGACTTGAGGTGTTTGACAGTGCACTCGTCGGAGATTTCCACCGGTATCGATCGACCACTGAACTTAACATTCACTGTGATTGTACTCCGGTTATCGGCGTCGCTTTTTCCCTCTTTCTCCATTTCTCTTTACTCGCCGCCGATCTCTGAATTCAAACAACAATTATTCCTTTTGACGAAATTATTTATCATTCCTTGGTGAAATGTAAATACTAGCAAAAGAGTTTTTTAGTATTAGTAATTATAGACATACTTCATTGATCATTTTCATTTTTTACACCGCCTATTAAGAAAATAAAAAGATAATTTAATTTGACTTTAGCTAATATTTATGTAATTGATAATATAAATAGAGACTTAAATTTAAACAAATAGAGACATGTTTTATAAGGTAATTCATGTCCTAATATAATATTTTATGTGCATTATTCTAAGTAAAATTTATGTATCTATTTGTTTAATTTTATATAAATTTAAGTATTTACTGAAATCTAAATTACAAGTATGTTTATGTATTACTCCCTTTGTGTCTAATTACTTGTCCACTTTTTCTTTTTTAGTTGTCCCTAATTACTTATCTATTTTGACAAATCAAGAAAGGACAATATTTTTATACCTATTATATCCTCAATTAATTACTTTCAAAAAGAAAGAACTTCTTGAAAATCTTAAATTTTGAATTCATCCACATCATAATTAATATGGGTAAAATGGTAAACTCACTATATCAATAATTGTTTTCTAAATCAATGTGTCAATTAAAAATAAACAAGTAATTAGGAGCCGAAGGAGTACCAACTTAATTATATTAAACACAAACTAACATGCCATGGATAATGTTACAACTTGTTTGGAGAAAAAAGCATTTTAGTTTACATATTAAAGAGTCATGGAATCATGGAGCTTTGGATTTAGAACCTTTTTAAATTTTTTAGGATTGTTCTATAGAACTTATGTATGTTGAGACTTTTGCAATTAGCACTCCGACATTAACACTATCATATAACAAAATTGATATTATAATTGTTCTATATAATTTACCTTTCACTTTGATAACATTGCCATGAAATAAAGAATAAACAACAATATCAATAATCGATAATATTAATAAACAACAATATCAATAATTGATAATATTATGCCCTTTGGTTATAGATAGTTTTCACTTTTTATCGAAAACTTATTTGACCATAAAATCGTTTCAATTTTCAAATATTCAAAAACAATTCCGATAGGCAATGTATTTTTTTAATAGTTTGATGCATATGATAATAGTATGCCCATTGGTGATAGATAATTTTCACTTTTTACCAAAAACTTATTGGAACATAAAATTATTTCAATTTTCAAATATTCAAGAACAACTCCAATAAACAATTTTCTTTTAATAGTTTGATGCATATTCCACGGCAAACTTTTTTTTTCAATTAGAATTAAATTAGTGAATAGCAAATTAACATTTTACATCATATTACCATTATTACCAGTACATTTTAGGGCATGTACCAAAAGAAGATGAAATTAAAGAAAATTAAAAAAAAAAGATATTCCGTTGCCGGGACTTGAACCCGGGTCTCTCGGGTGAGAGCCGAGTATCCTAACCAACTAGACTACAACGGATTGTTGGCTTTGTACTTCCTCCCTTTTTATTTGTTTAATAATTTTAATTTGAGACGAAGTTTAAAAAAATAAAGAAAATTTTGAAATTTTGTTGTCTTAAATTAAAAATATGTCAAATGTACCAAAATGTTCTTCAATCCTGTAGTATTAAACATGTTATATGAAAAGTTGAAATTAAAGAGTTATTGAAAAAATGACGAGAGAAGTATTGAAAACACTCTTAAACTCAACGTGAGTTATTAGTTTCATTTTCAAACAACCTTTAAAACACCCTTTTACTTGAATAATTGAACTTAAATATACCCCCAATCTTGCAATATGAGTGAAATACACCTTTGAATTCTTGCCAAGTTTAGGGGTGTTTACAACATTTTTCTTGATTTTTTATTAAAATCATGCTCTTATAAGAGTTTGAGACTACTTGTTATATATGTTATGTGACAGATTAAAGATGTATCTAAGTTTAGTTAGTCAAATAGAACGGTGTTTTTAAGTTTGAAATAGTTCAGAGACAAAACTAATAAAAAAATTATTCTTTTAAAATTGACTAAAAAAAATAGGTGATCGAACAAATTCAAACGGAAGGAGTATATTTTAATGTAGTGTTTAGATTGTATCAACATATTATCTTAGCTCAATGAAAACAAAATCCTCTTCTCATGATCCTATTAATTAGAAACAAATTAAGAACGAAATAACTAAAAAGTTGTTAGAATTCATCTTTTATAGAAAAATCACTTACAAAGCTATTCGTTTTATTCGTATTTAAGCCAAAATCTTCGATTCTTAAACTGAGAAAGATTTAAGAATTCTCAACATTTCTTAGATTTACAAAGCCAGTTCAATTCAATGAGATCCTTCATTAACTTTTTTTTTCCCACTAAGAATTCATCAAACCCTAAAACAGATATCAGACATCAAGATGATTTAAACCTTAATTAAGTTGAGAGCATTTCTAAACCATACAAGTGCACCAAAAAATGCTACACAAGCAATGAGAATGGTTTAAACCTTAATTAAGTTGAGAGCATTTCTTAACCATACAAGTGCACCAAAAAATTCTACATAAACAATGAGAATGATTTTAAAAAGAACAATACATAGTTGATATTATCACTAACAACACAAGAAACTCATAACTCAAAATCAATCAGTCAAAAATTTCCCACTCCTGTGTGATTTTTGTGGATTGATTTGGTGCATTGAGGCTTCCAATTCCTGAATCAAACATTTCCCATTTGGTATTCACCATTGAAATAGTACCAATACAATTCCTAGCAATGCTAGAGCTTCTTGCTTTAAAATTGTCAATCATATCAACAAAACTCTGAATGCGATGGACCTGTTAGGAGACGAAAAACTTGTCGTTAGAGACATGTGTCATTTCAGGATTCACTTTTGCGACTCAGAGCATTTAGTGTTTAAATTCTGAATCTGTCATGACCTACTCAAGAAGGACATTACATTTTACTTTTCTTTGAAACTAAAGTTTGATGCATCCTTTAAACCATCATTTACGGCTTGTTTGGATGGTTGTTACCTATTATATTGTGTTATTAGTTTTAATAACAATATTTGTTTTGATTATTTATTAAATTTTATTGTACAATATCGTTAAATTCATTGTTAGGTAGCATTGAAAAGTCCTATTTTGTGTAACAACTGATTTGGTAGGATCGAGTTGTTATCCTTATTTTTTTATTCTCATTTTGTCATTATAAATTTATGGTCAGACGTTAGCTTAACACTAACTTTTGTGAGCTATGCACCTACTAACCTCCTTTCTCCTTTGAGTTTTTGCCTCTCCTTCTGCTTCAATGCTATCAAGTGTAAGAAGTTGAATCATCAACAACTCTGTTAGGACAACAAATTCTCTGTCCTCAACTTTGGTACCTCTTTGCACAGCTTCCTCTATGGCCACAACCTACAATAAAAGCAATAGACTTATATAACCAAGTTCGGGAAATCTTTTTCAAGTTTTTTCCCATGAAAAAATTGACGAGTGAGTAAGATGTCAGTCTTGTTTGATAAGACAGAATTGGACAAAGAATAGAGAGTGCTCGATCAGACCTAGCCTAGTAGAGCCATTGTATCTTAAAAAGTCTAACCCTCAACCAAACAAAGAGCTACCCTTCAACAACTCATCTTACCTAATATGACGTGGCACCACTTGTAATTTTGTTTAAAAAATCATAATTGCCACATGGTGAAAAATATTGGTTATTAAATGACCTTTTTAAAAAAAAATTGATGACACGTGGATAGCATGTACATATAGATAGTTGAGTACTCATATTTCTTCATTACCAAATTAATTATGACTTTGATATGATAAACTAAAAGTTGAATGACCATCAATAAAATTTGCGTACCCTATGTGAGAGCTTATCGACCTCTACTCTTACTCGGGCGATGGCTTCAGAAGAGATAGAGGTATCCTGAATTTTCTTCAACTCTTTGCTGGCTGGATCTTCCATTAGGATCACCTTTGACATGTCTTTTATACCAGAAATGTGTAAGCATTCATTCTCATCCTTTTCTTTTCCTTGGAACAATAATCTCTGAACATTAGGATGTAAGCCAGTTGTGTCCCAAAGAATTTTCTTCAAGTTCCCTTTATTTCATTAACATAAAAAAAAAAATTAGGTCATAAATTAAGAAGAAAAAAATAATTGGCAGGGTCACAAGTTTGTTTTGAGTTTAACTTTTATATACGGATAATACAAGAAAAAACTTTCACTATCAAGTTATTTAAAAGATAACTATAAGAGTTGAGGGCAAGCTCATTAATTTTCGTGTGTTAGTACATAAAATTCATAATGGTTGTATATGTGCCTTCTATGCTCAAGTGGAATTGGTGTTTTATTTAAAATGACTATGTTGGTGGCTGTTGGTCCTTTTGTGGGAATCTACTATCTAACCAAAAAAAAAACATAATAAATAAACATGACCTTTAACTTGGTGTCAGTTGGTAACTATGACTTTTAACTTTGGGTGTATATAAGTAGACACTTAAACTTGTATAAAATTGAACAAATAGACACATTTGTCCTACATGACAATTTTGTGTCCTACGTGGCATCCTAAGTGTATTATGCCATGTAGGACACGTGTGTCTACTTGTTCAATTTTATACAGGTTTAAGTGTCTCTTATGCACACTCAAAGTTGGAGGGGATAGTTATAAGCTGAAGTCAAGTTAATGATCCTATTTATGTATTATGCCAAAAAAACTGAACTTTGAATAGTCATCATAAATTAACTAGTTTTATGCTAGTCATTGACCTACCATAACACTCCTTTATCCATAGTTGAAATCGGCAATATCAGCAAATTCACATAGGAGGAGCTCTTATAGTTATAAAAGAGCAGTTTGATACATAAAACATTCCGATTCGTATTTATGCAGGATTCGAAAAAGGAACACATCCAAGGGTGTGTGATGTAGTATTGTAGGCAGTCTATCCTGACGCAAACATCAATAGCTAATTCTACAATTTGAACCCGTGACCTAAAGGTCATACGCAGACAACTTTAACATTGCTCCAACCAATGATTAAAAAGAAAAGCAATCTAGTGCAATAAGCTCCTACTATGCACGGAGTCAGAGAAAGGACCGGACCACAGTCCACAAGGGTCTATGTCCAGTCTTACCTTCCATTTCTGCAAGAGACTATTTTTACGGCTCGAAACTCATGACCTATTGATAACATGACAATAACTTTACTAGTTACGCCAAAGCTGTCTTTTAACTATGATCAACAATATCAAAAGTACAAAAAATTAGTGGTTTACCAAATGTTGATTCAGCAGGAACAACAACATCATGGTAACAAGAATCATAAGAGACTTTGATCTTGATCATAGGACCAGCAACATAATTTTCCTCAGCAGAAATTCCAACTCTTTTCTGAACTAATAAACCTCCAGGCCTAACTTCCCAATCAATAATACAACTCTTTTTTTCCTCTTCAAACTCAGTGAATTTATAATTCTCATCTTTTATTACCTCATTCTTACTTTTTGAAGAAGTTGATGATTTTTTTCTCATGTTTTTTCCACAAAAAAAGAAGGTAAAATGAGAAAATATTAAAAAGGTGAGAAATTGATTGAGAAACTAAAGTTTGGTGGTGAATTGAGTGAAGACCATAAATGAATGAGACTTGAAAAATGAAAAAAAGGCCTTTGTACTCACTTTGATGGGGACTACTGGAAGGTGACTTGTCAACTGACTATGTTAACATAGAATAAATAAACATATACTCAAATTTAATTAGCCTCGATAAGTAAGCAATTCAATTTTGAAAGTGCATATTTAGATATTTTTATTTGATCTCAACTAACAATTAAATACTTTGACTCATCTTCAATACATCTAGTAGACATTCTATGTTGACACACACATAAATTTTGGAGGTATGCCACAAGGTTATCCGAGTTCACAGGTGTTGTTGTGCTTATCCCTTTCTACATTAAAATAGAGTTGTGTTCAGTGTATCCACCTACACATAGATGATTATTTTGTAAGCTGGAATATTCAACTGATACAGAGTGAGATCATGAGTAGAAATGTCTAGGTGTGTATACTCACCGTTAGAGTGTTTACTTATTAGTTGAGATCTGCAAGTTATAAGTATTTATTTATGTATTAATACATTTTCTTTTTTTCTTTATTTAAAATAAACTTCAAGTATCCTTAATTAAAGATTTGGAATTCAAGTTCTGAGTATGAAGTTCTTTTTGTGGAGAATAAGTGTTTTCTTTTTAAACGAGCTTTGCAAAGTAAATTCAAATTAATAGGAATCTCACTATGAATATCAATAAAGGAGGGAAAAAAAACCATAAAACAAATAATGTAGATACTATTCTTGATTAAATTAGTGAACTTTCTAGGGTGCCTCTCGAATTTTGCCACACAGTACATATTAAAGTATGTAGGCCCTTTATGATTAACTAAGGGTGGGTCAATGAGGTAGAGATAGGCCCTATTGGTCACTTTTTGATCTTGTATTTGAAAAATAATCTCGATGCTAAAATTATGCTTATGAATTTAGAATTTCAGAATAATACGATAAAATGATTGAAATTTCTTAGTTGAAACTAGAGCTTTGGGAAAAGAGAAGTTCCTCTTATTGAAAAATCCTTGCAAATTTTCCTTGTTTCTTTTTCTTTTCGAAAATAATATTCAGAGAACATCTTATTTATTGAACTCAAAATACCAAATGGGCCAACACAAAGATTTTTCGTTTGGTTTGAGATATTGAAAACTAATAAAATAATTTTGCATAAAAGAAAAAATAATTTATGCATAATGTTCTTTAGTAGCTAACAGATTTTTTGTTGAATTGAAGTTGACTGTAATTAGCTGCGAACTTTGTTGTCAATATGTCGTTAAAGTACTTGTAGCTAATAATTTTTTTGAATAATATGTCATTAATTCGTTAGCAGACCAAAAAAGTATAACTTACATAAATTCATAGTTTTAATATGAAATTACAATATATTCCTCATTAGTTTGTAATTACATTAATCCCTTAAAAAAGTAACACAAATAGGATACATAATATGTAGCTCGGATACATTATAACATAAACCGGATACATAATATGTAGCTCGGATACATTAAATACTGGCTTGGATACATTAAAGAAATAAGAAATTTTAGAGGTTTTTAGAAATAGAAGGGGATATTGGAAATAAGAAAAACATAAAACGTGTATTTCAGTCATTTTTCCAAAAAAAAAAATTAGACACGAATTTTATTGTTCAGAGGCCTTCCTTATTGGCATCTTAGGTCTACGAATTTGTACTTAGAGTCTGTTTGGACTGACTTAAAAGTTGGTTAAATCTACTTTTTAAATTATTTTTAGTTTTTGGGAGTGTTTGACAAAGTTAGAAATAACTTAAAATAAGTTTAAAATGATTTTTAAAAATAAAGTTAAAAACTAAAAAGGACTCCTCTTATTTCTTTTTTTTTACTTAAAAATCATTTAAGATTTGACTTTTAATTTTCCGAGTTAAAAATTATTATTTTTAATATAATTCAAACGGACTCTTAATCTGCCAAGTATACAACAATAGTCCTTATAAATTTATTATTAATTCTACGTCTTTTTTTATATTAAAAAAAATACACCCAAAAAACTTTGCAACATTCTTTTCCATCTTTTATTCAAACAATAATAATAATAATAATAGTAATAAGGAGTTCAATTAACTCATTTCCATCGTAGGTAGCTCTTTGAAATATCTTAAATATAAAAAAATTATTTAGTATAGTTGAATCCACAAGCTAGTTCTTGATCTGAGGATTCAAGGTAAACAATATACCTCCTATATAACATAAAATAATTTGAAATGTAAAATCACTCAACTCAAGATCGATGATGTTGGAACCGATAAAGACTATGACAAATATATACAAGACAATTTGCTAATACTAAGAATATGAATGACCAAAGTATATATAATGAAGAACAAAATTAAGATATAATTTAGTAAAGAAATAATTTGAAGTTCTTCCCGTATGTATTTAATTTCATACAATATATAATAAGAGCAGATTCATGCTGATTCGACTAATTTACCCTAAATATTGGATTCGCCTTTGTCAATCACAATAGGAGATCGACAAATCGGACATGTAGAATGTGAATACAACCACATATCAATACACTCCACATGAAATGCATGGCTACACTTAGGTAATTTTCTACAAACATCTTCATCTTCTAATAAACTCAAACAAATTATACATTCCAACCCCTCATTACTTTCTTCTTTGTATACAAACAAAGAAATCGAAGAAATCATCGATCTTTCGAGACCCTTTGTTGGCGAATTACTAGCAAAGTTAGTATTATCAACAATATTGAAGGAATGAAAATTATGAAAAGGGGAAGAGAGTGAATTTCGAGTACTCCTTCGTCGAGTTTGAACCAAGAACCATTTGGCATAAATGTGTAGAAGTAAAATAAAAAGAATTACTAAAAGAAGTGATATTATTGCTGCTAGCATAATGTTGCTATTATAAGATAGGATATTGTGGATGATGTTCTTTAGTGAGTTAAAAGTAATTTGTGGAAATGGAGGAGGAGAAGAAGAAGAAGTGAACATTTTGGTTAAGTGAGATGGGGTGATGAGAGAAGTGAAACCAAAGAGGGTTTTAATATGTATAAGCTTAAAAAAATAGAGATGCTAGAATATGGTAAAGATTTATGAATAAACATGTGGATTTAATAATATTCTATATGGTTTGTTTTATGTGTCTTTAACTTAATCGGACATAAAGTTTAAGAATATAAAAAAGATTTTCATTTTGTTGTTTAAATTAAAAGTACGTATAAGTTATAATATGTGTGTTCAGTCTGGAGCTGATTTTTTTTAATGTACGGTTGATAAAAAAAAAATTAAAAATATTTCTTTAGGAAAACAAGTTTCTTAAAAATGAGGTAAATGACTTTCCTAATGGAAGCAGGAAAAAACAAGTTCTATAAGTATCATTTTACATTAATTGTGTTTTTGCCATCTACTAACACACTTCATTTTCAAACCTCATAGCCACTATCATCACCACCATCGTCCATAGTACGTATTTGTTTAGTTATATATAAATGAATTTAGGATATAATATCTTTTTTTACACATTGAACATAAGTAAATAAGTAAGAAACGACTCACTTATTTTTCTAAAAAATATTTACCTTTGACCGAACACACCCAATATATATTCACTTTTTTAAAAATATGTTTCTAAAAGAATATAGCTTTCTATATTTAGTAGTAATTCTCTATTTTCATCATTTTTTACGTGTCTTTTATTAAAATCACAACTCAGAAGATTCATAAATATTTTGGTACAATTAATAAAACATATCTTTCGTTTAAAACATAAACTTCAAAAATATTTATTATTTTTTTGTTAAAAAAATCATATCTAATTAAACTAAAACGCTTAAATTAAAACAACTTAAAATTATTCATTTCATTCACAAGTCAAAGGAGAATACCTTGGTTCAAGGAACTTAGAAATAGATGCATGAGAAAGTGTTGAAAGCACAGTAAAAAGGGGGCCAGAAATAAAGGTCTCGTGAAGGGAACGGCAGTGCACTGTTGGAATGATTATATATATATATTATATATAGTTTATTTTGTAGTACTATTTAATTATTTATTTTAGTGCCAATAGAAGATCCCAATATGTCACATGTATCCCAAGAACATCTTTTATTAACTTGCTTGTTTGTAAGTTTGAAAATGCAACAAAAATAAAAATGAATTTTGAAGTATAGTAGTTAATTATAGGGATAAGGGTCTGAAAAATACCCCAATTTTGGTCAGATTTGCTATTGCGATACTAAACTTTCATGAGGACCTACTACCTCCATAGACTATTTAATACCGTATTTTAAACATATATATTTGCCCACGTGGACATAAAAAATAATGCAAAATTATAAATAGTAATGTGTCCACGTGGGCACATATATACCTTTAAAATACACTATTAAATAGTTCAGGG
>JAJOOH010032691.1:0-21642 GCA_029582605.1 Solanum gracilifrons
GGTTTTGCATCCTTTTTCGCCATCAAATACCTCAATGCAGAATGGTCAGTATGCACGATGACCTTAGTACCAAGCAAGTAGGAACGAAATTTTTTGAACGCAAAAACCACCGCAAGAAGTTCTTGTTCGGTTAAAGTATAATTCTTCTGGGCCACATTTAGAGCTTTGCTAGCATAGTAAATAGGGTGAAGAATTTTCTCGCGCCTTTGACCCAATACTACACCAAGCGCCACTCCACTCGCATCGCACATTACCTCAAACGGTTGTCCCCAATCCGGTGAAATAATAATAGGCGTTGTAACCAACTTTTCCTTCAACTCTCCAAATGCTCTAAGACAAGCATCATCAAAATAGAACTTACTCTCCTTCTCTAGCAGATTGCACAAGGGATGTGCAATTTTTAAGAAATCTTTGATGAATCTCCTATAAGAACCTGCATGCCCAAGACATGGCAAAACATGCTTTCAAATATACACTCAAGCCATAAAAAGGGAGCACCACACGTTACAGATGATCAATAAATACATTAGACATGCTTCAATAACCCGGAGTACCTGAAATTAGCGCCTAAGTCATGGTTTCTAGAAATTTAGGATGCTCACCCACCAATTACCCCAAAATCATACAAATCAACATAAAAATGCTAAATCATACTTAATCTAAAGAGAGGGAAGTCGTAGCCTACATGTACGCTGACCCCGCGCGCTCCAGTTCACGTAGCCGGAGCCTTTCCATTTCGTACGGCCTCAAAACGCTGCCCCGCTATCAAAAATATAATCATAAAGTTAATACGAGTGTTTTTACACCAAAATCATAATTTTCAGAGTTGGACCTAGAATCGAGCCTAAAATGGGACTGTGGGACCTGTGCTGGGAATCCCAAATTTGACACCGCAAAAAGGGTATAACGCAATATGGAACTTCTTCCCCAAAATGGGGGCACAATTAGAGGATCGGAACGAAAGAAATTTGACCATGAAACAAAAATTTGATTTATGGGGAAAATCAAGAAGAGGGCAGATTCTTTGGGGCAGGAATTACCTCAAAACGTCTATCTTCATACTTCTCAGAGCTCTCCACAGAAAACCCACAATGCACTAGAACACCCAGTACTTTGAATCACTTAAATCGGTGTTGTATAGCTCGACAAATCAAAGCCTCCATTAAAGAGAAGAGTCAAGAGGAGGACAACAACTAAAATCAAGAAAATGCCTCAAACGAAGTTTTCCCTGTACATTCCGATTACAGCACTGCGTTCCCACGAAAAAACCACACAATATAGAGCTTTGACTCACTCAATTTGGAACTCTAAATCTCAATATATCGCAATTTGAAAATGAGGGCTGAAAGCTGAAATGGGGGATTTAAAAGACGAACCTTGTCGCTAAAATGCCCAAAATCTGGTCGCTAAAAGGGCTGCACCAGATTTCAACTTTTCCTATTTTTTAGTCTCTGACGGGGTACTCGAAATTCGTTCGGAATCCTGTGCATGCAAACGGACTATGCTACACCACTAAAGTCAATGTTTCGGATTAAATGGCGCCGTTGGAATTCTCATACGAGGTCATTTTGACTGAAAGTGGGTCCTACACCCAAATGCCTCTTATAGTCAAATTCCACAACAGGCCTAGGGATTAGACCAGAAGCCTCGGGACGTGAAGAAAGGGTCGATCTAGAAAAAACTCTACATTCTGGACTAACCGCACTAACGAAATTTTCATCCAAGTGTGTATTCAACAATGTTGACCAAAGTCAACTGTAAGCCAAATTTCAAAGGATAAAACGCCAAATGGTCCAAAGTCACACCGAAGGCCTCGGGACTCATTGAAACCGTGCTTGCAGGATAATTTGGTCATTCTGGAGTTGATGGAACCCTTCAGAATTCCTTCTTGAGGTCGTTAACTTGATATTTAGACTAAAGTCAACTTTTCAAGGTTCAAAAGCTCCAAAAGAGGGAAACGGGCCTAAAACCCAAAGAACGACCAAGCAACCGAAAAGTCAGTTCTAGCAAGTCATTGATAACTTGGGGTGGCTATAGGAATGCTCTAAATGCCGAAATGAATGCATTAACTCCAATGAAATATCAAGTCAGATCAATTGGTTTGCTAAGGACTGGATGTGCAAAGCCAAAGGCTGCTCCGTAATAGAAAAGAAGGCTAGACTACCCATACTCACTGTCTTTCAGGTCAAGGCGTCTGCTACTACATTCGCCTTGCCCGGATGGTAAAGAATAGAGAGGTCATAATACTTTAGGAGCTCAATCCAATGGCGCCGCCTTGAATTAAGATCCATCTGGCTCATAAGTTACCGAAGTCTCCGATGGTCAATTTAGATTTCACAACGCACTCCATATAGGTAGTGCCACCAAATCTTAAGCGCGAAAACTGCCGCTGCCTTCTCTAAGTCATGAGTGCAGTAGTTACGCTCATAGAACTTAATCTGCCTCGACGTATAAGCAATAACCCTTCCCAGCTGCATCAAAACGCAACCCAAACCAATTTCGGACATGTCACAATAAACCGTGAATTCCTCGCCCTAAACGGGAAGAGTCAATATAGGAGCGGTGGTAAGCAATTCCTTAAGCCTCAAAAAACTCCTCTCACACTCCTCCGACCACTCAAAGGGAACCTCCTACCGACTTAACCGAGTCAAAGGTGCCGCTATAGTAGAAAAGCCCTCAACAAAATGCATGTAGTACCCTGCCAATCCAAAAAAGCTACGAATATCTATCACAGAGGTGGGCCTAGCCCAGTTACAGATAGCCTCAATCTTTGCCAGATCCACCATATTGCCATCCTTGGACACCACGTGCCCCAAAAATGCTACAAACTCAAGCCAAAACTGGCACTTTGAGAACTTGTCATAAAGTTAATGATCTCTCAAAGTCTGGAGCACTATCCTCAAATGTTGTTCATGTAGACTCCGGCTCCGCGAGTATACCAATTTATCATAAATAAACACTATAACAAAAGAGTCAAGGTATAGCCTGAATACACGAATCATCAAGTACATGAAGGAAACAGAGGAATTAGACAAACCAAAAGACATCACCAGGAACTCATAATTGCCGTAACAAGACTTAAATGCGGTCTTAGGGATGTCTGCTGCCCTAATCGTCAACTTGTGGTAACCGGATCTCAGATCGATCTTACAAAACACCTTGGCACCCTGAAGCAGGTCAAATAGGTGATCAATGTGAGGAATAATGTAATGGTTCTTCAGCGTCGCCTTGTTCAGCTACCTATAATCAATACACATCCGCATAGTACCGTTCTTCTTCTTCTCAATCAAGACTGAGGAACCCTAAGGCGATACACTAGGCCGAATTAATCCCTTACCCAAGATATACTAAAGCTAAAAACTGAGATCCTTTAGCTCTACAGGGACCATATGGTACATTGAGATAGAAATATGAAGATTACTTGATTTTGGGGTAGGCCATGTAGGTCGGTAGGAAACACATCAACAAACTCTCGAACTAAACGAATTGAATCAACCGTAGTGCCCTCCCTACTAACATCTCTAACATAAGCCAAGTAAGCCAAACATCCTCTAGCCACTAACCTCCGAGCCTGAATGCAGGAAATTACCCCAACCGGCGTGCTACTACAAGAGCCTACCACACCACCGGTGGAATACCAGGCATGGCTAAGGTAATAGTCTTAGCATAGCAATCCCAAACCGCTAGATGAGGGGGTAGCCAGTCCATGCCCAGAATAATGTCGAAATCCAACATATCAAGTAAAATAAGATCGGCTTGAGTGTTTCGCCCCTGAATAGTCACCAAATAAGATCTAAAAATCTGATCCACTACTATATAATCACCTACCAGAGTCGAAATGCGAAACGACACTGCTAAGGGCTCTGGTCTCATACTCAATCTAGGAGCGTAATAAACAGCAAATAAGAATAAGTGTAGCCTGGATCAATAAAGATGAGGCGGGCTGATGACACACGATACACAAAAATAATACAAAACTAGGAATCTTCCTAACGATATCTTGTAGCCTCCTGAAGATAAGTCACGGATGTCTCCGCAGGACTCTACCGGACGTTAGCTCTGCACAAATGAGACCAGTAAACCTGGGGATCCGATGCCAACTTGTCACGACACAATTCCTGGAGTCATGATGGTGCCTACTATAAACCATCAGTAGGCAAGCCAACCCGTAACCCGAAACATCTAGTAATGGAATAGAGGGTAGAAAACAAAACCCAACAACACAATAATAATAACAACATGAATCACAAATAGAAGGGCGGAAGCAAGCCAAAACTATATACAAATAAAAGATCCCTCCCAGAACCTGGAATTCACAAGTACAGAGCTACTAACAAAATGAGTACACGTCCCAAAAGTGGACCTCAGAAACAAGACTGTCTTAGAAAGCAAAAAATAAGTCAATATATAAATACAGAAGGAGACAGAAAAATCTATGATGCTATGTGCTCACCCTCACCTCATAATATGACTGCAGCTAGCTTGAAATCAATGTCGATAGCTGGTGTTCGGACCTGCATCATGAAAATAGATGCAGAGTGTAGTGTGAATACCCAAAACAATGGGTACCTATTAGGCATTACAGACCGTCTAAGCAAGAAAAGCAAAAGTAATATGAAATGCGAGAATCTAACATACTAACAGAAATAAGCAGGAGGGAACATTTATTAGGTATGTACACGAGCGTACTCACACACAAAAAGAAGGAAAGTAGCTAACTAAATCCGACTGGGCTCCCATGAACTCGGTGGGTACACTCGTGCACAATAAGAAAGTAAAACCTGAACATACTCTTATAAGCCCGATAGGTGCCAAGAGAAGAGAGGTGAAATGAAGTAAGAGGATCCGATGAAGTTTCCAAGATTACCATAACTTTCCGGACTTGAACCGTACTAATCCAAGGGCCTGAAGCTTACCCACAGCTAATAGGGAACGAAGGACTTGAATCGAGATTTGGAGTAACTGAGGACTTGAACCAAGGCAAAGGATAATCGTAGAGTTGAGCCTCATAAATAAGACCAAGGACTTCAACTGAGGTTAAGGATAATCATGAACTTGAACCACATAAAATATGACCAAGGACTTGAACTGAGGTTATTGTAGATATGGGCTTGAACCGAGGCTAAAAGTGGCGATGGAGTTGAACCACGATGATATATACCAAGGCAAGGATTAGAACCCCGCCCGATGGAGGGAATTGGGGACTTTAACCACGAGTAGAGATGAGTCGATTAGAAATAGGATCAGCTATCAACCAAGAGTCACGGAGAGTACCCCCAAACCGAGTGCCTTCTATAAATCACTCCAGCCCGAACTATATCAAACAAGAATCATCGAGTAGCTTCCAGACCAAGGATTCGAAGACATCGGAACCAATGGGACAAGGAATTATGGATATAAATTTCCAGGAGCGGTGTTACTTTCTGGCTAAGGCCCAGACTATTAGGCTGACGTCTGCTATATCAGTCTACTGGGAGCTAAGCCGTCTGAAATGACGTCGAAGAGGTTACAAAGCGTAATGGCCCTAAAATATGCAAGTCTGTGGCAATCACTAGTATAAGCCTATATTAAGGCAAAACATGCTTTCAAATATACACAAGCCATAAAAAGGGTGAACCACAAGGTACAGATGATCAATAAATACATTAGACATGCTTCAATAACCCGTAGTACCTAAAATTAGAGCGTAGGTCATGGTTTCTAGCAATTTAGCATGCTCACCCACCAATTACCCCTAAAATCACACAAATCAGCATAAAAATTCTAAATCATGCTAAATCTAAGGAAAGGGAAGTCGTAGGCCACCTGTAGGCTGACCCCGCGCGCTCCAATTCACGTAGCCAGAGCCTTTCCCTTTCGTACGGCCTAAAACGCTGCCCCACTATCAAAAACAGAATCACAAAGTTAATACGAGTGTTTTGACACCAAAATCATAATTTTCAGAGTTGGACCTAGAATCACGCCTAAAATGGGACTGTGGGACCTGTGATGGGAATCCCAAATTTGACACCGCGAAAAGGGTATAACGCAATATGAAACTTCTTCCCCAAAATAGGGGCATAATTCGAGGATCGGAACAAAAGAAATTTGACCATGAAACAAAAATTTGATTTATGGGGAAAATCAAGAAGAAGGCAGACCCTTTGGGCCAGGAATTACCTTAAAACGTCGATCTTCATACTTCTCCAAGCACTCCACAGAAAACCCACAATCCACTCTAACACCCAGCACTTTGAATCACTTAAATCAGAGCTGTATAGCTCAAGAAATAAAAACCTCCATTAAAGAGAAGAGTCAAGAGGAGGACCACAACTAAAACCAAGAAAATGTCTCAAACGAAGTTTCCTCAGCACATTCCGATTACACCACTGCGTTCCCACGAAAAAACCACACAATATAGAGCTTTGAATCACTCAATTTGGAGCTCTAAAGAACAATATATCGCAATTTGAAAATGAGTGCAGAGAGCTGAAATGGGGGATTTAGAAGACTAACCTTGTCCCTAAAACGCCCAAAATCTGGTCGCTAAAAGGGCTGCACCAAATTTCAACTTTTCCTATTTTTTAAAGTCTCCAACAGGGTACTCGGAATTCGTTCGGAATCTCGTGCACGCAAATGGACTATGCTACACCACTAAAGTCGATGTTCCAGATTCAATGGCGCCGTTGAAATTCTCATACGAGGTCATTTTGACTGAAAGTGGGTCTTACACCCAAATGCCTCTTATAGTCAAATTCCACAACAGGTCTAGGAATTAGACCAGAAGCCTCGGGAAGCGCACAAAGGGTCGTTCTAGACAAAACTCTACATTCTGGACTAACCGCATTGACGGAATTTTCATCCAAGCGTGTTTTCCAAGAATGTTGACCAAAGTCAACCTTAAGCCAAATTTCAAAGGCTAAAACGCCAAATGGTCCTAAAGTCACACCGAAGGCCTCGGGACTCATTCTGACCATGCTTGCAGCCTAATTTGGTCATTCTGGAGCTAATGGAACCATCATAATTCCGTCTTGAGGTCGTTAACCTGATATTTAGACTAGAGTCAACTTTTCAAGGTTCAAAAGCTCCAAAATAGGGAAACGGGCCTAAAACCCAAACGAACGATCAGGTGACCGAGCAATCGGTGCCAACATGTCATAAATGACTTAGGGTCGCTATAGGAACGCTCTAAATGCCGATACGAATGCATTAACTCAAAAATGACCTGGAGGGTCATTACATTACTAAATACAATGCAAATGATAAAATTAATATTGATAGCATTTTCTATTTTATAACCCTATCTTTTCTTAGAAGTTTCTTTTAATAATGAGAAGGGCCAAACATGAAACATACTTGCCTAGAGACTAGTATTATATATTATATTAAATGTGAGAAGCTCTTATCCTTAAAGTTGGATTATCATTTTGCTGCGACAGTAAAAACTAATTAAATAGTATTATTTTTCTCCATAAGTTTAAAAAAATTCAATGAAAATATTTTTAAATTTAATGGTGAATTTATATATTGTTTAGGTAAACAATATGATCCTAATATGCTTCTACTATATTTATAGTTTTCCAACAATTGGCATGAAGAGCCGCGCTTGCATCTATAATAAATAACCCAGATGAAATATGTATGTGCATGAATATACATAATTCATGAAAAAAAAGGACTGTGTTGAAGTTTTCTATGACGGTTAAGTCGTTTAGGAAGTAAAACTTTCTTGAAAAGTGGAATAACAATTCTTTGTTCCATTAATTTTGGTATATGTTTTGGAATGTAAGCCGCCAGCAGAAAACGAAAAAAAACGCAAGGTCCAAGAGTTATTTTTTCAAAATTAAAAAAAGAAAAAGAAAAAGAAGAGGGACTGGTAATCTGTTGATCGGCCATAGTAGACTTGTCTGTTTGAGTCACCTATTTTAGGAGTTTTCTCACTGGAAGGTTGTGTTTTGATTATTATTTTTTTTTGGTCAAAATTCTATCTTAGGCTCATATTTACATATCTAATAAATAATTGGTTGGTGAAGAGAATAATAGTGGTGGAGGCAGCCACTATTCAAGTCTTTTTAATAAGAAAACTTTAGGTTTTTTCGTTTGTTCAATAAATATACGAGCATTATTTATTACACATGTATATTAATTTATATGAATTAAGAAATTTTTTATTAATAAAAAATTATCACTTTAAGTGGTTTATTTATTTGGAATCATTGAAATTTCTTAAGAATATATACATGTGAGGTTATATTAATATATGAATTGAGAATTATGATAAATAAATAGGATCTACGAAAGTGGTCTATTTATTTGGGTCGTTAGAATATCCTCAATGTATCATGTATGGATTGTTCTTCATAAATGTATACTAGTTAAGGTTTGTTCACTTGAAAGGAGGTTACCTTTAGATACTAGTAACACTTAAAATAATTCATGAGAAGAGTTATTAAAGATTTTCAATGATTTAAAGGGAGAAATATAATAGCTTGAATTCTCAAAGTGTATTAATTGAGAGAACACTATGTCATAAAAAGGTTAGTTGTGTCTTAGCCGAAAGATAGGACACAAGTATGTTTTGTGCTCATGAGATAATTATTAAAAGAGAATGAAAATTTGAATCATGTTATTTTAGTCATTAACTATGCCTAAAACGGTTATTTTTCAAATTTGGTCATAGTTTAGGTGGTCATGAATTTTATGATATCTGATTGACTTGAAATTTGATGGTTCCATCGAAAATCATTTAGATAGATTTTAGATAGTTTGTCGGATTAAAATTTGATTTGAAGATGATAAGATCACTCTTCATGTAAAACCCCATATCATATACAGACTAGATTGCAAATTTCAGAAGCTACAGGTGCCACAAACGGGCACCACCTACGGACCGTAGGGTGACCCACGGTCCGTCCTGGTGGTCTATGTAGGGTCACCTGTAGCCCCTCCCAAAAAGCCCAGAAATTTTTGGCCAAGTCTGGACCTACTCCAGGACCTACAGACCGTAGTTCAGACCACGGTCTATGGTCCAGGGCCATTGGTCAGACCCTCCTTATTCAACTCACAGTCAAGGAAAGATGACTAACCAGCACGAACCCCTATGCATTGGACCCCTAAACTACGTCGTTTAGACCCTAAACTATGTAGTTTTGGTCAGTTTTAGACTAGTAACTTCATTAGACTTTTCCCAAGTCAACTCATTCTCCTAAAAATTCATCAAGTTGAACGAGAAGAAGGAGAAAGAGTCGACCAACCCTAGTTCCAAAATGCAACAAGTTTTCATCAGTTCCAGCCCCAAAATAGAAATATTTCTCCTTGGAATTCGTCACTAGGTATGTGGGATTTCACTAGTGGGTTCATTTGGCCCATTAGGTCCCTTGATTTCAGTCAGATTCTTGATTCTCAACATCATGTTTAGACCTAGGGTTTCTAAAATTTCAAATTTATGTTGTGATTCAGCTATTAGACTAATCCAAATCAGATTGTCATGAAGTCAATATCGTTTTGTGTAGATTTTTCCACAAATTTTGAACCCTGGCTATGTAGTTCCTTTAGTCCATGAATTACACATTCTAGGTCAGTTAATTAAGATATATATGCATGCATCAGTTTACGAATGTGTCATTATCAGTATATTAATGTTACATTCTCAGTTTGCATGTCAATATTTTGTGTTGTCCAGTATTACAGAAATTTTGTCATAAATTGTTAATTACATAATCATTTAGGAGTAGCTTAATACCGAGTGGACTAGGGTCAGTCACCCTCATAGTCCCAAAACTAAGTGCGCCGTAGGTAAGTCCCCTCTATGGGCATTATATTTAGTGATCACACCAGTCATGCCTCTGTACCTATGGCATGGAATATTGGGTCCTCTCTATGGGGCGTATACATCGGACTCCACATTTAGCTCATGTGATTTTATGTCGATTATTAGTAGCTACCACAGTTCAGTCAGATTCTATTGCATTGACCATGTTATCAGTACAGTTCAGTATTTAGTCTCAGCATGTTATAAACTTGGTCATTGCATCCATATAGCTCATGTTCAGTGTTTTTCAGTATCATATTCATGTTCAAATTATATCATTGCTTTATTTCTTTGTTCAATTATGTTATTATTCAACTTTACTCTATACTGCATGCTCAGTACCTTTAAAGTACTGGCGCATACTCTGCGCTACGTCTTCTCGTGATGTAGGTTCAGGTTCTCAGCTTCCAGATCAAGCATAGATCGGTTCTCGATCTTCAGTTCAACAACATCTGTGGTGAGTCCTCATTCTTCGAGGATGATTGACATGATTATTTTCCTTTTCTTTAGGTATTTATTTTTTAGTATTTGCTAAATTTAGCTGGGCATGTCCTAGCACTTCTAGTCAGTTAGAGGCTATTTTCAAACATAGTTAGATTTAACTTTAGTTTTGAGTTCATCTTCAGATGTTATTGAACTCTTCTCAGATTATTTTATTTTAGAAAGAAATTGTATTCCCCGTCATTTTCATTGTGATATGATTTAAGCTTCCGCACAATATTTCTATTTGAGTAAATCTTTATGTATGCTTATGATTATGCCAGCTCAGGGTTAGCTTGGGTTCACTCTTGATCCTAGATCCCGTATCCGCATCCAGGGGGTAGCCTCGGGGCGTGACACTTTATGTCAGATATGTTTATGTTAAACTTTGAACATGATTGCACATGCTTCTTTAACATGAATTGATATGTGATAAGAATGTAGGTTGTTGTTTAATACCAAAAGATGCTTAAATCACTTGAATTTGAAGTTGGTCATAGCTTTGGAAATAAAAATTCTTTATAGACTACAGTTCACCTGAAGTTTGGTGAGTTCATTGATAACGACCTTTTAAGAAAAGTACTAATTGCTCTGTGGTTATAATTTCTTTGAGGTCATTAAAATGATTTTAAAGTTGTTCTTTGAAATTAAAATGTGATATAGTATGAATGATATCCTTTATATCGGTTTTATTTATGTTATATGTGGTACATAATTACACATGATGAGTTAACATGAATTGATATATTATAAGGATATAGATTTGATTATTTTTCCTTAAATCGTTTGAATCTGAATTTGATCATAGCTTTGGAGATAAATATTATTTTTGAAATCTAATTGATTTGAAATTCGGTAGGTTCATCAGAAACAATCAAATTTAAAATACTCCTTGTTATGAAGTGATTTGGCAATTTGAGGTCGTTTAGGTAGTGGTTTTAGATAATTCTTTGTATCTTGAAAATTAATTTTAATGAAAATTACTCGACTATGATATAGTGGTGATAGACATTGTTCTCTATGGTCTTCATGACTAAATTTTAGTGAAGTATTATGCTCATGTGTTGGATTTAGACCTTCTTCCATATCAGATGAAATTAATACGAGTCACTAGATTTAATCCGATCTCTAGTTTCGATAATTTGTATGGACTCTCCCAATCTCAGTAATATATAAAAAAATTTTATTAATGACCCTTTGGAGGGGGGGGGGGGGTCAGGGGATTAGCAACACCGCCATACCTTAGCATAAATAAAAACATAATAAGTACAAAGAGGGGGACATAAACCTTGCCTCCAATCCTATGATGGTTCAAAAGTCTGTTACCCTACTAAAGTTAACTAACTCTTCCCCAGTACTATAAGAAGAAGCCTAGCATCTTAAAACCTATGAGAGGACTCCTCTCGATACAAAGATATAAGAAAACGTAAATAAGGGAGACTATCCCCTAACAATTGCAAAAGGAGAAAAGAAGCCTAATCCTACTCAAAAACCCTATTTCATCCAGAATAGTCCCTTTGAATAAGTTAGGAACATCAAAAAAGGATATAGAGGCTTCTATATCTGGTAAGTTTGATCAGTTCCTACCTTCAGAGGGGTTTCTTGATTCTTTTCAACTTCTTTCTTCTGCAATTAATAGTTCCCAGCTTTTCCAAAAGGTGACTTCCTTTGTCCATCATTGGAAGTTGATGGTATGTGTTAAAGTGTTGAATAGTATCAAAACTGTGGCTCCATTTGGAAAGGAAATCAGTTGTACAATTTGCTTCCCTATAAATGTGTTTGCATTGAAACATATCTAGTTGGCCGGTAAGTTTCTTGAGTTCCTGTATGAATTTGACCATTCTCCATGGTGGCTTGCTAGTTTGATCCAACCATTTGGTGAGTAACTGGGAATCAATTTCTAGGACAATTTTCCTGTAACCATGTTGTATGCACCAGCCTAGTCCATGTAGTGCTGCAAGGATTTCTGCATGATTATTTGTTCCGCTGCCAAGAGGAATGGCATGTGCATATATGATGTGACCAAGGTTGTCTCTAAAAACTCCTCCCCCACCAATTTTTCCTGGATTGGTCATGGCACTACCATCTGTGTTTAGCTTATAAATGTTGATGTCTAGTTTTTCGCACTTCACAGTAATAATTTTGATTTCTTGTTTGCATCCTTCCACCATGATCATCAAGTCTCTCCAATGATAAGGCAACGACAAGTAGGGGAACTTTGTAATGAGAAGATTTCTTACATCTTTGAGAATTAAAAATTTAACCCTCACAACACTTGATTTCTTACCACCATACTTCACTGTGCACCTGTTTTTGCAAAAATTCCAGTAGATAAATTAAGAGCCTGCAAAATTATTTTGTGGACCTCATTTTTTGACTCAATGTCCCACCAGCTCAATAAAAGGTTTCTTAAAGCAATGTGGCTGTGAATCTGTCCAAAAAAGGCTGAGTAAAAACTTCAAATGTGGTTAGCAAAGTTGCCTTCAACAAATATGTGTTGAATGTCATCCAGTCCAGATCATAAACAACAAACACACACTGCCGGAGTCTTACCAAAAGTGCAGATTTTCTCATTAGTGGGAATTTTTTTTAGGGCCCTCCATGACAAAAAGGAAACATTGAAAGGAATGTTTTTAGACCACATATGTTTGCACATCAATGTTTTCTCCCCGTTATTCCTACAGACTTCCCAAGCAGAAGCACAGGAAAAGTCACCACTGTCAGTCAACTTCGAAACTGGTTCATCCAGATCCCCTTCCTGGTATTGAACCTTGGTGTTGAGGATATGAGGGACTAACAGTGGAGGTGCATGGTGTCTCACTAGGATTTCATTCCACTTTCCTCCCTCAAGAATGTAAGAAACTGGAATGTTGTTGAGGTTGGAAACAGTGGTGCAGTGTTTAGCAAGAGCACCTTCCCCCAACCAATCATCCCACCATAAAGAATTGTTTCCTGAGTGAATTTTCCACAAAATTTGAGCTTCCAGGATGTGTTTATTAGTCATCATATACTTACACACCAAGGATTGGCCTGTATCCCATTTTTTCCCAACAGGATTCGCCCTTTGACAGTATTTGGCCCTTAAGAAATGCCCCCATAAAGTGTTTTTGGTTCTAAAAGTCCACCATTTCTTAGATTGAAGGAAATTGCATACATCATTTGATTGTCTCACACCAATTCCCCCTTCTTCACAAGGCAGACTAAGAGTATCCCAAGAAGCCCAATAATACCTCTTTTTGTCCTTCTCCCAACCCCAAAACAAATCAGCAATTAATCTTTTAATTTGACTAATAATGGTTTTGGGAGGTGAAATGGTGGCCATGGTATGAATAGGAATAGATTGGAGAACATGTTTAATCAAGGTGACCTTCCCCCCAAAGGAAAGAATCTGAGATTTCCATCCACTAATTCTCTTAACCGCCTTGGAAACCAAATCAGAAAAGAAAATAATCGTTTGACGTCCAATGTAAAGGGGACATCCTAACTAACTGATAGGGATGTCCTTCCTAGTGAAACTAGTAATCGCCATGATCTAATTAGTGACCTCAGTAGGGGTGAGAGGACGGACCATAAAATGACTTTTTTCCTTATTAAGTAACTGATTTGAGACCTCTTCATAGGTTGCAGTGGTCGTCATAATAAGCTTCAAAGACTCTGTGCTGCTAGTGGTGAAGATAATAACATCATCAACAAAGCTGAGATGGTTAATTTGAGGACCTCTAGGTTCCATCATGAACCCTTTGTAATTCTGATTCAGGTGAAGTCTTTTTAGCAGTCTAGCTAAAACCTCAGCTCCTAAAATAAATAGGGATGGGGATAGTGGATCACCTTGCTTAAGACCTCTGGTAGATTTGAAGAAACCCTGCCTTATACCAGTAATAATGATAGAATACCAGTTATTGCTCATAATTCTCCACACCATGTCAATAAAAAAATTCCCCAAATCCTATTCTCCTAAGAACTAGACATGTGAATGAACATGAAACCCTATCATACGCCTTAGCCATGTCCAGCTTAATGATCACATTATCACCTTCCACAGGGTTTTTTATGCCATGAGTGATCTCGTGTGCTATCATGATGTTTTCCGAGATGCTCCTTCCTTTCACAAAATCAGAATGATTGTTTGAAATAAGGTAGGGAAGAATAGGAGCTAATATGAGGCAATGAAGTTTGGAGATAATTTTATTGGTGAAATTGCTAAGGCTAATAGGTCTGAAATATGAAAACCTATTAGGATGGTCAACTTTGGGAAGTAGAACCAAACAAGCATGAGACAAATATTTAGGCATAATGCCACCACAAAAAAGGCATGTACAGCAGCTAACAAATCCTTTTTGATGATATCCTAGCAGACTTGATAAAATTTCCCCCCGATACCATGACCTGGTGCAGAATTGGGATTCATGGAAAAGATAACCTATCTCAACTCCTCTAGAGTGGGCATTTCTTGGAGAACCTCGTTCTGCTCCATAGTAACCAATCTAGGTATGCATTGAATCACCTCTTCATTGATCCTATTTTCTTGTCCAGAAAACATGTTTTGAAAATAATAAGTGGCAGCTTTAGCAATATTGTCCTCCCCTTGTATCTAGACATCTTCACCAATGCAAATGTTATGGATAAGTAATCTCCTCCTCATTCCTCTCATCAAAGCATGGAAGTACTAAGTGTTTGCATCTCCCTCATTCAGCCATTGGAGTTGAGTCTTTTGTTTAAGAAAGGACTCCTCCCATTTGAGGTATCTTATGTATTTAGCATTGTCATGTTGGAGATGTGCCATGTTTACCTCAGTATTATTAGTCATCACCCCTGCTTCTGCAGTTTGTACATGATCCTCATAATCTCTTACAATGACAAAAACATCTCCAAACTCTCTTCTAGATCAGTTACTTAAAGTAGAATCCAACCTTTTCCTTTTCTAATGCAAAGTCCACATAGGGTCCCCACTAACATCTCTTTCCCAACACCTCTTTACAGTATCCATGAAGCTCTCATTTTCTACCCAAAAGTGCAGAAATTTGAAGTATTTTATGGTTTGATCAAACCTTATCCCCATTTCCAGACGTAAAGGACAATGGTCTGATCCTACAGATGACAGATGAGTTAAAGTTGTTTGAGGCATCTTTTCTAGCCATTTTTCATTAACCATTGCCCTATCCAACCTTTTCCAAATCCTAGCATCTTCTGATCTTTGGTTACACCAAGTATAGTCATTCCCAGAGTAACCTATGTCAATCAAATCACATGCTTCAATGATACCAATAAACTCAAAGCTTTTATTCATATTGTAAGGATTTCCCCCTAACTTTTCTTTTCGAGCAGTGATTACATTGAAATCCCCCATGGTACACCAAGGAATGACAATGTTTGAAAAATTTAAAAGCCTATCCCAAAGAGGTCTTCGTAGGTAATCCTTGCCCTTAGTATAAATAAAAGATGTCATAAAACTTTCTATTGAATCCACATGCCGAATCTTTCCAGTGATGTGTTGATCATGAGTTTCCAAAATGGTACAATTGATCTCATTAATCTAAAACAACCAAATTTTGCCATTGGAATTGTACACTGGATTCTCCATGTTCATGATATTCACTTGGCTTAAATTAACATATACTCTCCATCTAAGTTATCTTTTATTCTAATTTTTTTTTAGTGTGACACCACATATGTATGTTTTGTGAGGGTCACATCCCAGACCATCGTGATTGGCACCCACACTAATACTCTGGCGGGAGAACCACTACTACAACCCCAACCAAGAAAATAATCTAAAAACTAAGGCGTATAAGTCAATTACTAAGGAAAGACAATATAGTTCCTATAAACTCTAACATAAGTTCAACAATAACTAAACAAATGCGAAAGAATTAACCTAGAACCTGAAAGTCAATGTACCAAAACATCTAAACAAATGATCCAAGTCTAAAAAAGAAGGGATACACCCCAAACTAATGAACTAAATAAACAAATGTCTAAGTCCGAAAATGGTGGACGTAGACGAAAGAGAATTCCATGGCAGCCCGGAAGAATTGGTTCACCCTTGAATTCGAAGCAACGATCACAGATCTTGTAAGTGAGGTCTGTCAGTAGCCGCTTGAAGATGCCTTGTACTCAACAAAAATAAGAACAAGTGCAGAATTAGTACACAACCATAGTGTACTGGCATGATCACACGACTATCCCACTAGTGAAACACAAGCAAGTCAAACAACATTATAATCACATGTATATATATCAACATATATAATATTATCAACATGAAGAATCAACAACACATTTCATATTTTATATCACATCATTGGTCCTCTCATGGAACCAAAACCCAAACGGTTAGCATGCCAGAATGTGGCAAACGATCCTATATTTATGCCGAAACGTGGCAAGCGATCCCATATTTATGCCAGAACGTGGCAATTCGATCCAAGTTAGTTATGCCGAAATGTGGCAATCCGATCCCAGATCCCATTTACAACAAGTGTGATCAACATTGCAACATTCATACATATACAATTATCATAATGAAACAAGAACAAGCGTACATCACACAAACATAGCATCACAACCATCACCTACCTCAACACAAGCTTGAAACCCTAAAAAACTTGATCCTTCCCTTTTCGGATTCGTTCTGCATGTTCTTGGTCTATAAACAATCAATATAATACGAGAATCAATAAATAATCATTAATTACCCTGATGAATAACAATTCTAAGAACCCTAGATCAAAGCCATGTTCCCAATCATCCAATTTAGGGTTGTTTCCACCCATTCTATCACGTTTTACGGATCGAAAATAGGATTCGGAGAGTGTACCTTTAGTCTCAAGAATGGTGAAAAATTAGCAGCAGTCGCCTAGGGTCATTCTTTAGCTCTAAAAGTTGAAAAGTGCCAAATATGGTCGTTTAGGGGGTTATCTACGACTTTAAGTAGCGTCGGTCCCGCTGCCGTGGTACTCACCCCACTGTAGCGGCCCTGCCAAAGCAACCAGAACCCTTGCCCTAGCGGCTTCAGTGTAACAGTGAGCTATTCGTCTTTCATTTATAATTTTGAGTCACGTCGTACCCGCCACAACGACCATCATCCCGCTGCGGTGGCCACGCTGGAGCGGCAACTATCCCGCTAAAGCATTCCAAACAGGACCAGAGTGCTAATTAAAAGAATTCCAAAATACCATTTCACAACACACCTTTAACGTACGACGATGAGAAAATACACTTTACGCTAAGATAGATTTCAGGAGTTCTACTCGCCCGAATTCAATTCTGTAAAGTCGTACGTGTTTCTTAACAAGTTATCTAACTACTCATGTAATCAAAATCATAAATGATTCACCCGATTATTACCAGATTTTCCTACACCTTTAAGACTCCAATTTCGTCCAAATCTGGACTAGGTTGGGAAAACTCAAATACTACGAAAAAGTTCTCTGGCCCCAATTTTTCCCCGGTTCGCATTTTTACAACGACGGGAACATGTCGTTACAATAAATACCAATTTACCCATCACTCGTCCCCGAGTGACAAAACTTAGGTAAAGTAGACTAAGGAAAGAATGAAGTAGTACCAGACTCAATGAACAATTGGGAATACTTGTCTCGGAAGTCCCTCTCGAATTCCCAAGTAGCTTGTTCCACTTGACGATGATTCCATTGAACCTTCACGGACTTTATCTCCTTGGTCCTCAACTTACGCACATCACAATCAAGAAATGCAATCGGTTCCTCCTCATCGTGGAGGTCTTTGTCTAACACAATTGAGTCCCACTTAATGATATTATCCCCGTCGCCATGATACCTCTTCAACATGGACACATAAAATACCGGATGAACACCCGATAGATTATGATGTAAAGCCAATCTATACGCTACCAGTCCCACACATTCAACAACCTCAAAAGGACTAATGTACCTAGGACTTAACTTTCCTTTCTTACCAAATCTCATCACCACTTTCAAGGGTGATACCTTAAGACGAACATCTTCACCATTTTGAAACGCCATGTCTCTCACCTTATGATCCGCATACTTCTTTTGTCTGCTCTGGGCTGCTAGAAGCTTAGCTTGAATACTCCTAACCTTATCTTGAACATCCCTCACTAAATCAACCCCCAATGGTTTCACATCTCCAGCCTCAAACCATCCTATGGGTGATCTACATCCCCTACCATAGAGTGCCTCGAATGGTGCAATATCAATGCTGGAGTCATAACTATTGTTAAAAGAGAATTCACACAAAGGTAAGAACTTGTACCAATGTCCTCCAAAATCAATCACACATGCTCTCAACATATCTTCCAACACTTGAATAGTCCTCTCCGATTGTCCATCCTTCTGTGGATGAAAGGTTGTACTAAAATGAGTTGAGTACCCAATTTATCATGCAATTTCCTTCAAAACTTGGAGTGAATTCGGTACTTTAGCCAATTGTTCAGCATTATAATCTATTCTTACCGAAATAAAATGGGCTGACTAAGTCAATCTATCAACCACTATCCAAATAGAATCGAACTTCCCCAAAGTCTTAGGAAGACCAACCACAAAATCCATGGCTATCCTTTCTCACTTCCATTCCAGAATTGACATTCTTTAAAGTAAACCTGCAGGCTTTTGATGTTCATACTTCACTTGTTGACAATTTTGACACTTTGCCACAAACTCTATTACGTCTTTCTTCATGCCCAGCCACCAATAAATTTGCTTCAGATCTCTATACATCTTGGTCACACCCAGATAAATAGAATATTGCGAACCATGAGACTATGCCAATAATTTCTGAATCAAGCCATCTACTTTAGGAACACATATTCTTCCTTTAAGATTGAGTACCTCGTCCTCATAAAGGGTGATCTCTTGTGCCTTACCAATCTAAATCTTCTCCATAAGCTCCTCCAAATTTTCATCCTCAAATTGTTTGGCCTTGATCTCCAAAATGAAAGTACCCCTTACTTTAATACTAGCTAACACCCCCACCTCTTTCTGAGATGCCCAACTGCATGAACTTAGACTCCAAGGTTTGAATTTCCTTAGCTAAAGGTCGCTTGGATACAGTCAAGCAAGCTAAACTACCCATATTCGCCATTTTTTTACTCAAAGCGTTTGTCACCACATTAGTGTTGCCCGGATGGTATTGAATGGTCACATCATAATCTTTAAGTAACTCCATCCAGATTCGCAGTCTCAAATTCAGATCCTTTTGAGTGAATAAAAGTTGCAAACTATGATGATCAGTAAATACCTCACACTTAACACCATAGAAGTAATGTCGCCAGATCGTAACAGCAAACACTATTGCCGCCAACTCTAAATAATGTGTTGGATAATTCCTCTCATGTACCTTCAATTGGGGTGAGGCATAAGCTATAACATTCTTATCCTACATCAACACAACACCCAAACCAGAGAGTGAAGCATCACAATAAACAAAAAAATCTTTACCTTACACCGGTAATGCTAGAATGGGTGCGGTGGTCAAGAGAGTATTGAGCTTTTGAAAGCTCACCTCACATTTTTTAGTCCATTCAAACGGTATCTCCTTTTTGGTCAAATTGGTCAACTGAGTGGCAATAGAAGCAAAATTCTTAACAAACCGATGATAGTAGCTAGAGAGTCCCGCAAAACTCCTAACTGCCATCACAGAACTAGGACGAACCCAATTCTTAACCGCCTCAATCTTTAGGATCCACCATTACCCCTATAACACCCCAGAAATTCTATGACTTAAGTTAGAGCCTCACCTTATGAATAATGAGTTAAAATTAGTTAAAATGATGTTTATAAACCTAAAATAATGTAATTGACTTGGTTTGGAAGAGTAAAGGTTTAAACATCAGAAAACGAGCACGACGTCTGGAAACTAGAGAAGAATGTGTTCTAGTGTGTCCTTAGGTTTTGGGCAGGTTTGGGAGTGTCGAATGATGGTATAATCTGGTGAAAAGGTTTAAAATAGGTAAATATATATTCCTAGGGTCAAAACATTTGAATATGACTCCCCGGGGCCACCCTAAGGGTCCCCGAAGAGGATCCCAACCTTAGCCAAGCAAGCTGCCAAGGCAGATTGCAAATTGCACTTGGAGGGAATAGGCGCGCGTCGCGCACTTGCTCCCCCAGGTAACAAAAAGTCAGTTCGTAATGCAGTTGTGTCGCGGACTCTACTATCTCAAAATTTAATTCCAAATATCTTTAGGAAACAGCTCCGCGTCGCTGACTTGTTCTGCGACGACAATGCAGAAATTCAGAAATCTATTTCTACTTCATTAAATAGTCCATTTAAGTTAGGGGTATTTAGGGTACTTTAGGGGACGTGTATATAATGATTTTTAAGTGAATTTACCTAACTTTTATCACTAAAACAAAAAACCCCGAAGATCTAAACCTAAAGTTCCTTCTTCTCTCTATTGTCTCTCTCTTCTCAAGAACTCCATTGAAGAAGATTGGAACTTCAAGAAGAAGACCAACTCTCCAAGGTTTCAACTCAGATTTTCGTTGTTAATTCATCTATAAGGTATGGTTGCTTATCACTCTTGGGATTCCTTTCCCCAAGAGGCCCCTTTAAGATGAATTTCAAAATCTCTAATATCTAGGTTTCAATCCAAAAACGTGGGTCTTCTTTCTTAAGTGAAATTGATGTTATAAATTGACTTTGATTGATGTTATATGAACAATTATGTTTTAATCTATGTTGTATTGGTGGTTTGTTGAAGAATTCCCAATGAGACCCATGTTTCTCCTTCTTTTCCTAATTTTAACCCTAGTTTGTGTTGGATATTCATTGAAGGCTATGAATTGAATGTGATGTTATGTAATTCATGTTTGTATGATGATTCTACCCTAGGTTATGTATAATTTCTATGAAATTAGGATTGAGTCTTTGAATGAAGCATTTAAGGCTATAAAGGGAGTATGTCCATTGCTTATATTGATGTTGATTATGTTATTACTTCATGAATTACTTTGTATTATGTATTGGTTATGAATTTCTTGGTAATTGAAGGATGGATGTCCCACGAAGGGCAAGAAGCCATGAAGGTTGGTTCTTCTTTGAACTCAAGTATGAAAGGTGAATTACTTCGATTTTAATGATGCTATACCTAATATGTTATTGTGGTGTTGATGACCTAGTTTCCTCATCCTTAACCCTACACACTTGAATTAGCTATGAAGTATGTATGTATGTTATGGTATGATTGCTATATGATTGAAAGGTAGTTCTCATGATTATAGTGTAATGTAAAGTGAAAGGTTTACTCACTTGCTAAGTGTTTCTAAAGTGAAGGATTGTTACTCACTTATGAACACATATGAGCTATTATGGTAAGATGTCTACATAAGAGTCTAGTAAAGGCTAATGTGAACTTATGTGATGACTAAAGA
>JAJOOH010032692.1:0-22266 GCA_029582605.1 Solanum gracilifrons
GCCCCCCCCCCCCCCCCCCCCCCCCCCCAAAAAAAAAAAAATATTACATTTAAAATAATTTGTTTTTCTTATACCACCCCTTACCTCCCCAATTCCCCACAAAAAAAAAGGTTTAAAAAAGTTTATTTTTGGGAGTGGATGGGTAGTGAGGTGTGTGGTTGGGGTACTGGGTGAGGATTGGGTGAGGTGATGAGAAAAAAAAAAATTGAAAAAAAGTAAATAGTTCTTTTATCTTCTTAAATTGTTAAATTCTTAGCATTTAATTATTTAAATGTTTTTAAATAACTTTTCTATTACATATATCTATGTGTACACCACATCAGTAAAAAAAAATCCACATATATGCACATGTGGTATAAGAGAGGTATTTTCAAATTTACTTGATCAAATAAAATGGTGTTTTTAAGGCTGTCAATAGTTGGGGGACTAAAGTAATCATTCACGTCAAGTTTAGGATGTTTTTAATACTTATCTCTTACATTTATAAAACTTAGGAGATAATTTTTCATAAGAGTCATGTTTTTTATGATAAGATGATTTTTCATAAGAGTCTTGTTCTTTTATGAACAAATGACTTTTCATAACAATCATGTTCTCTAACCTCTATATATTACAAAATATCTAACACTAATTATGTTCTTTCTGAGCTGCAAGTCAATATGATGGTTTTTGTTTCTTTAGTAAAGCTTCTCTCCTTCATATTTTTGTTCTTATTTGTGTTCAATAATTTAATTTTTTTTTTTAAATCAATGAAGCTTAATAATAAGGGATCAATCACTCTTGTTCACAGTGGTTGAGGGGGTTTTCTCCGCATTGCTAGGTCATGAGTTCAAGACTTGATATGTTGCGAATTTGAGAAAAAATAAGGTATAAAAAAATAATAATAAGGGCGGAAGGCAATTTTAGTTATCTCTCGTCAAATAATTACAAATAAGTAGATATACCTCGGAAGTCAATCCCTCACAAAGCAAGAATCAATGAATATATTGGGTGGTAATTTGAATCTGAGTTTGCCAAATGATCATATATTTGTATATCAAGAAAATACATTGTTATGAACCAAGTTCAGCCTCTCCATTATTTAGACTTGCAAAATAGTTACTCCTACATCGAAACATAGAGATAACCTAGATGGTTCATATCGCCGCCGGTCAGTCAACTACGGTGGCTGGCCAACAACATCTTTCTAGTGCTGATTTTCCCCCACTATGTCCCTCTTCCAGTGTGAATAACCCTAGTTTGCTTATGGAAAAATCTTTTGTTAAAATGATTTCTTATGTTGGTCAAATTGCAGAATCAATTAGTCGTAAGGAAGTCACTATGGTGGAAGGTGTTCCACATATCAAATTGACAGAAGAAGAAGTGGATCGAATGAATCGGATTGAGAACCTACAATTCGCAGTTATTGGCAAATTTACGTATGAATGGATTGATCTAGAGGAATTGAGAAGAATTATTCCTCAACAATGTGATATCAAGGGAGGATGACAAATCAGCTTTTTCCATAGCAAGCATATTCTTATCGGATTAACTCTACAGGAGGATTTCATTAATCTCATATCGAAAGGAGCCTTCTATATTACGTGCAAAGATGGATATTCATATCGCATGTTCACTTTTATTTATGATACAATATTCAAGATTAGTGAAGAAACCACAAAGGCTTTAGCATGGATTTCATTCCCCAACCTTTTTACCCACCTACTTTGTTAGAGAATGTCTTTTTTCTTTAGCATCGGCAGTAGGTAAACCTGTACAACTTGATCTGGCAACTATCAACAAAACTAGACCAAGTTGCTCAAAAGTAAAAGTGTTGGTTGACCTGAAAGGAGAGTTTCCCAAGACTGTTTTAATGGATATCGAAAATGAAGTTAATGGGGAAATACGTACTAAAGTGATACAAATCAAATATGATTATGTTCCACAATATTGTGAGGAATGTAAAATGCAAGGGCATGGCATGGATAATTGCAGATTCCTCAGTAATAAGAATGGTGAAGAAATGGTGTTTACAGAAGAAAAGAAGCAAGGGCATCATTCTCCTTGGATTCTAAGACTACAAAAAGGAAAGGCAAAACTTATTTCTAGTGGTAAAGTGGTTGGTGATCCAGGGGTATGGAATGTGGTGAAAGACAAGAATACTGGTAAGAAAGAAGTAATCACCACTCAAGCTCATCCCATGGTAGAAAATAGTTTTGAAATTCTAAATGAAGAATCCCAAAAGATAATCATGCAGCCAGCAGACAACAACATAAACAACAACAATAATCGAAACACAATGGTTAATGATAAGCAGGAAATGAATAATAATAAGCAACATGGCATCACAAGTGATAAAGAAAGTTGTGAACATGGTGTTTCAGCCAAGGAGTGGGTCATAAAAACCTTCGGCAAATCTCAAGGAGTTGATCCCAAGGCTTTAGTAGGTTGCCTTTTTGCAGAACTATTGGAATGTATGCGTCCACTAATTTCGATAGGACCAGGTCCTTAACATGATTACGAAGAACAAAAAATAAATACTGAAAGTAAAGATATCACACACAAATTTACGTGGAAACCTTTTTGCTCAAGGGAGTAAAACCATGACTTGTCTCACAGAATTTTCAAACTGCTTTTACTATACTTCACAAGCCAAAGTAAAACCCAGTTTACAACACACAGAGATTAACCACCTAATCCCTATTATGAGTAATACACTATCACTCAATGAGCCAAAGCAATGTCTGCATTGCCCACTATACTAACCCAACTGATTAATATAGACTCTAAAGTAAGACACGAAGTTGCCCTCAACTAAGTTCTTACAATGATTCACCCAAGGTTGAAACGTTTCTATCACAAGCGAAACGATTCCTACAATATAAGCACAAATATAAGCAATCAAAGTAACAAATGGTTTAGGAAGCAATTAGGCAATGTATAAGGTCCCTTGTTGTTTTGAAGCTTGAATATATCTCTTTGCATGAATGAGTAATTTGTTGTTTGTCATGTTGAATTTATCAACCAAAAAAGAGTTATTAACCGATGTACAAACAACCTCGTCCATTCTGATTGGTGTGGTACACTCTTGACCTCACCAACCTCTAATGCGACAGCTTGCCAGCTGTATAACATATGGTCCTGGACGAACAGACTCTGCAGAGGACCGGGTCCCTGCATTTGTGAGAAAATCATCAAAACATCGGGGAACATTAAGACTTGTCATTTTTCCCTTTTTTGATGATGACAAACAACATGAAAGCAGCCTCGCATAAGTTTAACATTCATGCAATCAAAAACATTAGTTCCCCCTATCAGTAATATTTCTCCCTATTGTAATAGAGAAAAAAATATTATAGTTCTAGTTTCAGTTCCCCCTATCAGTAATCCTATCTTTCACTAGACTCTTATTTCACAGCAGTTATCAATCTATTCCCCCTTTTGACATCATTGAAAAGGAGTAGCAGTAAACATACATAGGCTACTTGCAAAACGTTAGGAATTCAGGGTCATGGGCCACATAGTACATGCACAAGTAAGTAGTAATAGAGAAGATGAAAGCATACAAGACAGGGCGCAAGAAACAATGCCATTAGATCATAAAGCTGACCACAATAGTCAGCCAAAACAATACACTTGCCACTTAGAGTTAGATAGGAGGAAAGGAGAAACGGGAGACATGACACATGTAGGATGGAGGGGGAGGGGGAATAAGGGTTCTCATCAGCAAGGACATCCGCTCATTTGCATCAATATGAGCTTGAATGATTTGCTTGTTGAGAGCTTTGACTTCTTCACTGAGTGAGGCATTTGTCTTCAGAAGCTGCTCATTCTCAGCTCTCAACTTCTCGACCTCTTTCTCATCCACAACACTAGTACCAGGTCCCTTGGATATAGCCCTCTGCAACTAAGACTTAAGTTACGCAATCTCAACCTCCTTATCATTTAGGATTACTGTAAGGTCAGTCAACTCTCGTTTGAGAGAAGCTTGCTGCTCTAGAAGATCTGCTACCTGAGACCTACCATTTGCCTTTCCCTCAACACATTCACACTCCAAGAGAGTGACAGCAGTGAACATTTGCTTCATAGTACCATGTACTCCCCGTCCAAGAGGCACTTCAAAATGTTTGAACACATGGTTTAATAAATAGCCATAAGGAATACCATGTTTGGCTAACTTCCAAGTCATCACCCTGTGCATATGTTCAAGCATTATAGTAGGAAGATTGATTTCCTCAAGTTCACCTAGTTTTTCCATGAGAAACAGATCCGCAACAGATGCTATAATTCTCTTCTCCATTCTTGGCACCAATACATTGTTGATGAATTCAAACATCAATTGGTACTTCCCTTTGAGAAATTTCTTTGGCAGTCCTGCACATTTGATATCCCCACATTTTGTGGCATGCTTAGTGAACTCCCTGGAGAGTTTGCAGCCTTCAATTGACCGGATCCCTTTCAAAGGCACACCCAGAATGATTCCCAAAGTTTTCTCATCTAGAAATATCTTGACCTCTTTAACAGTAGTCCTAACCCCCCCCCCCCCATCACTCAAAAGCTCCATCATATAGTAGAATTCACGCATCTCAGGTTCATGTAAGTATGGTGTTGGGGCTTCAAATAGATGATCCCAACTCTTTAGAGAAACAGAATAAAAAAGAATGGACATACCAAATTCTGTAAGAATTTTAGGGTCAAACACTCTGACATTTAGCACTTTTTGTTTCTCCATTTCAGCTATACGCTCTTCCTTGGTCATTTTCTTTTCTTCAACTTGTTTTTGAACACGAGGACCTGGTCCCTTTGTAGGTTTGGACTTCACAGTGGCCCTTTTACTCACACTTTCCTTCTTCACTGGAGATTTCTTCATTGATTTATGGCCCCTCTTTATATTTAACCCTCTCAATCTCTACTTCCTTCTTTCCTTTCGCCACAGACACAATAATGTCATCAGATTCTGTCTCACTAGACCCAATAGGCAGAGGTGTTGAGGTAGGTTCCTCAGGCAAATGACCTTTCCTTCTTCTCTTCATAGTTCTTTCCGTTTGAATTTCATTTGTTGTTATGGTACTTCGCATCATCTTCTGCATTTCTCCTCTTGTGGCATATATTTTCTTGTCCTTTTTTGTGTGAGACTCAACCATCTTCCCTTTCCCTTTTATTTTCCTTTCCCTTTCAGACTCAGACTCAGCGGGCTCATTGTTGAATTCAGTGTTAGGACATCCTTAACTGCTTCTAGATCTGGGACACCCACTGTCAAGGCATTAGCACCTCGAACACCTTTTCTACGTCATACCAAGGGAACTTCTTCTTCCTCATCTTTCTCATTATCAACATCAAATGACTTAGGAGTTTGGTCAAACACAAGTTGAACACTATGAGGGACCTGTTCCGGTGATCTCAACTCATGTTCCAGCAGAGTTGGTTGAACATCTCCTCTAAGGGAGGCCAAACTTTGTACAGCCACCAATTCTGCCACAACCGCTAGAATGTTTGACTCAGGACCCTTTCCCTCTGGAAAATATCCATTAAAAAGTCGCTCAAACATAGTAGATGACACAGCCTTGGAAACCACTTCTACTTCTTCTGTGGGGAGGTCAACACTGGGTTTTACAACTGATTGTGCCTCTGAGTTTTGGGAGTTTTTATAGAATAGAATCAACATAGGAGAGCAGGGTAAAACTTCCCTAGATGGAAGTATAGGAGACGCCACCACTTCAGTGTGAGATGTGATGGATTCACCCATCTCATCAACTCCACAGACTGGTGTGGAAGGGGATTCTTCTGGTGGAGGAATAGAGAAATTGAATGAACTAAGGTTTTCAATTTCTTGGGAGATAGGAAGCTTTGAGGATGAAAAAGACTTAGACATTTTAATACGAGGGGAAAACAGACTAAACAAAACTAGTGAATATAAAAAAGGATTAGGAAGAGATTAGGATAGCTTGGATTCACATAAAGGATTGTATTTAAAACAAAAGGTATCGGGTCCCTGAAAAGTAGCGACACTTGGATTTAAAGTAAAAATACGTCTGAAACTGACCCAATGTATAGCATAAGTGATACTAACCTTTGGGGGACCAGGTCCCTTTTCATAGATAGCCCTGCCTGTATAATCAGATTTTCCCTTTAGCCAATGTGTCATGAGTTTGTACCTGCAGTAAGGTACCAAGCGTGAATTCTCAAACAAAAAGCAAAACAACTTTTATAGATACCTTCCCCCCTTAACATAGTCAAAAAGAGGGATTTCATGCAAGCTGGTTATGAAATCAGGTGACTTTGTGCATCCTTAGCTTCAATCTGTTTTTGACAAAACTTTCTTTGCTCAAAGGCTTTGTAAAGATATCAACCACTTGGTCTTCTGTCCTGCAAAATCTCATCACCACATTCTTCTTTTCAACATTATCCCTAAAAAAATGATGTCTCACATCTATGTGTTTTTGTCCTCTTATGCTGAATAGGATTATTGGCCATGTTCATTGCACTAGTGTTGTCGCATATGAGGGTAATAGTGTCTGTGAGAACACCAAAGTCTTCGAGTTGTTGCTTGATCCATAAGAGTTGGGCACAACATGAAGCAGCAACTACATATTCTTCTTCTGCTATGGACAAGGCCACTGAGTTTTGCTTCTTTATAACCCATGGAATCAGTGCTGACCCAAGGAAATGAGCCATGCCTGAAGTGCTTTTTTGATCAACAAGAAAACTTGCATAGTCAGTATCAGGATAAGCGGTTAGATCAAAAGAATCACCAGAAGGGTAGAAGAGGACCAGGTCCTGTGTTCCCTTCAGGTATCTCAATATTCTCTTGGCTGCCTTCAAGTGTCATTCCTTTGGTGCTGCTTAGAATCTAGCACACATTCCTACACTGAAGACTATGTCAGGCCTGCTTGCAGTGAGGTACAGAAGTGACCCAATGATTCCTCTGTACAAGGTCTGATTTACATCAACCCCTTCTTTATCCAAGTCAAGTTTCACACTTGTGCTCATAAGAGTATCAAGAACTTTTGCCTCAAGCAGGTTGAACTTTTTTAGTAGTTCTTTTATGTACTTCTCTTGGCATACTGATGTGCCCTGAGATGACTGTTTAATATGTAGTCCTAAGAAAAATGTAAGCTCCCCCATCATGCTCATTTCAAATTCACTACTCATCAAATTAGTAAACTCTTTGCACAGTGAATTTGAAGTAGCTCCAAATATGATGTCATCTACATATACATGCACAATCAACAACTCCTTACCTCTGGATTTTATGAACAGAGTATTATCAATTTTACCTCTTTTAAACCCGTTTGCAAGAAGGAATTTGACAGGCGCTCATACCAAGCTCTGGGAGCTTTCTTTAGACCATACATAGCTTTATCCAGCTTCAGCACATGGTTTGGGAAATTATCATCTTCAAAACCTGGAGGTTGTTTAACATACATTTCCTCCTTCAGCTACCCATTCAAGAAAGCACTCTTGACGTCCATTTGAAACAGTTTGAACTCCATGTAGGCAGCAAAAACTATTAAGATTTTGATGGCTTCCATTCTGGCTACAGGGGAAAAAGTTTCGTCATAGTCAATCCCCTTCTCTTGATTATATCCTTGTACCACGAGTCTTGACTTGTTTCTGGTGATGATCCCATGCTCATCAAGTTTGTTTCTGAAAACCCATCTAGTCCCGATAATGGTTCTGTTGAGAAGTCTAGGGACCAGGTTCCATACTTTGCTTCTCTCGAACTAATGAAGTTCTTCCTACATTGATATTACCCAATCTGCAGCATGTAAGGCTTCCTTGATGTTCTTGGGCTCAAAAGTGGATATGAAGGCTGAATATGCAACTAGATTTCTTGTTTTGGATCTAGTTTGTATTCCAGAGTCAAGTGGAGAAACCAGATTCTCCAGTGGATGAAAAGATTGATGTTTCAATATGGACTTTCTAGTTATCTCTTCTTCAATATCAGCAGTAGATTCACCTTCTTCATGCTCTGGATTCTTAGACGCTTTCTCCTGAACTGCACCAGAGGGACTAGGTTCCTCTGTGAGTTCTGCACCGTCTCCTTCCTTTGCAATCTATTTGCTTCCAGGATTTTTGATTGCCTTGTCTTGTTCTCCTTTCATTAGCTCCTCCAATTCAATGTTTTCTTTGTGTTCATCTTTGCTCTTATCATCAGATTCATCAAAAATCACATGCATAGTTTCTTCAACACGCAAAGTTCTCTTATTGAAGATTTTGTATGCCTTGCTGGTAGAAGAGTACCCAACGAACACCCCTTTATCACTCCTGGAATCAGACTTGCTAAGATTATGCTTTCCATTATTCAATACGAAACATTTACATCCAAAAGGTTTTAGATGAGAAATTGAAGGCTTTTTGTCATTCGGCAACTCATAAGGAGTTTTCTTGATCACAGACTTATGGAGACACCTGTTTGTAACATAGCAAGCTGTGTTGACTGCTTCTGCCTAAAAATTCATTGCAAGCCCAGAGTCAATCAACATGGTTCTAGCAATATTCACCAGTGTCCTGTTCTTTCTTTCTACAACTCCATTTTGCTGAGGAGTTCTTGGTGTAAAGAAATTGTGATGGATGCCATTTTCAACACAAAAGCTTTTCAATTTGAGAGTTTTCAAACTCTGTGCCATGATCTGATCTGATGCTTGCTATCTTGTAGTTTACCTTCAATTGAATTGCTTTGGCAAAGGTGATCAGTAGTCCGGCTGTCTCGTCCTTAGTCCGCAGAAACATGTTCCAGGTGAATCTGGAAAAGTCATCAATAACTACCAGAATATATTTCTTACCTCCTCTGCTTTGAATTCTGACAGGTCCACATAGATCCATGTGAAGGAGTTCCAGAGGTATGGTCGTGCTCACACCTTTCTTGGTTTTGAATGAAAATATCGTTTGTTTCCTCCTTACACAGGCCTCACAGACTTTGTTGTCAGAAAACTTCAGCTTTGGCAATCCACATACCAGGTTCTCTACGGCAAGCTTGTTTAGCAAGGATGAACTCACATGTCCCAATCGCCTATGCCATAGATTTGCATTGTTAGCTTGAGCACTTAGACATGAAAGGTTATCCCCTTCTACTGAGTCAAGATCTGCAACATACATATTTTTGACTCTTTTGGAAGACATAACAACCTTGTTAGTTACACAGTTAGTAACTAAACACCTATCAGACAAGAATTTAACTTCATTTCCCTTATCGCAAATTTGAGATACACTTAAGAGATTGTATTTCAAACCATTCAAATAATGTACATTGTCTATGGAATGATTTGCTGATCTTCATATTTTCCCAATTCCGAGAATGAAACCTTTTTTCCCATCACCAAATGAAACCACCACCTCGGTGTGCTTCCAAAGAGAGGAAGTTTTGAGTGTCTCCAGTTATGTGCCTTGAGCATCCACTATCCACGTACCAGCACTGACTGCTCCCTCTCTTCTGCACAAGAATCACTTATTAGGCTTAGGAACCCACTTGAGATGGAGTACCCAAAAAAGTCAAAAGGCTTAATGAGAAACCTTCATGTCCATGGTGGCAAAGTGTTCTTGCTAAAATGGTATCTGGGACCAGGTACCTTTTTCTCTTCTACAAAAATTT
The DNA here is from genome assembly GCA_029582605.1 of Solanum gracilifrons. NCBI lineage: Eukaryota > Viridiplantae > Streptophyta > Magnoliopsida > Solanales > Solanaceae > Solanum > Solanum gracilifrons. The sequence continues at coordinate 9,572 of JAJOOH010032692.1, forward strand.
TTCTCAATTTGAGAAACTTCTTCTGCCTTTCTTTTAGTCCTTTTAGAGTCTCACATTTTTCTTTCAGATGACCATTTATTCCACAATGGGTACACAGAAGATTATCAGAGACATAGACATATTTACTATAGAAATTGTAGGGAGGTTCTATCTGTCTACAACCTACGCCCTTTTTGTTGTTGAACTTCTGATTTGCTAAGTTAGAAAAGATCTTAGATGAATCAGGCCATTTAAGGGAGTGGTTTAAATCTTCTTTGATCTTACATAGATCCTTCACTAATTGATAGTTTCTTTCATGAGAGGTAACTAACTTAGACTCAGAGGCCTTCAGTTTCTCTTCTAGCTCGACCTCAAAGTTACTGAGTTTTCGTTTCCCACCCTCAGAGGTACCAGGTTCCTCGTTGGGCTGCAAACTACCAGTCTCTAGGATACTTATCCTAACACTCATTTCAGATATTTGAGAGTTAAGAGTTGTGTTTTCATCCTCGCACAGACTCAGTTTTTCACTTATCATCAAATTATCAGAAGTTAATTCATCAACTGAGTAAATTAATACAGCAACAATTTTTGTCAACCTTTTAATGGGAAAAGTGTCTAGATCACTTTTGAGATAAAAAAGGGTTACCTCATCCTGATTCTCCTCATCGTCATATTTTGCCATTAGTGAGAAAATTGAGTTGAATACATTTTCATCATCTTTGACAACCATCATCGAGACATCTTCAAGACCATCTTCCTCTTCCTCTGATTCACTGGATCCATTTCCCCAGACAGCAACGGCTTTCTTCACTAGTTGATCAGCATGAGCCTTTCTTTTGGCATGGTCTAGGACCTGGTCCCTTCTTCGAGGTTTGAAATCCTGAGTTTCCTGCTTCTGGCTTGAACAGTCCCTCATAAAGTGACCAGGTTTCCCACATTTATGACAAAGTTCATTTGCATTTGTTGCTCTGCTGGAGGAACTTTTCTTTTGAAACCCTTCATGCTTCTTAATTATCTTCTGGAACCTTCTAGTGATGTATGACATTTCATCATCCTCCTCAGTCCCATCATTTGAAGAGATTTTCATGGAAACTGATTTCTCCTTCTGTCCCTCCTTCATGGTTGACCCCTCTTGTCTATCCAACTCGTAGGTTTGAAGATTTCCAATCAGCTCATCCATGGTGAGTACCTTCAGATCTCTTGCTTTAGTGATAGCATTCACTTTGCTCTCCCACGACTTGGGAAGCACCTTGAGAATCTTTCGAACATGTTTGCTTGGTTGAATAGGCTCACTAAGACATCTCAGTTCATTGGTTATGGAAGTGAATCTTGTATTCATCTCGTGGATGGTTTCACCTTCCTTCATACAGAAGTTCTCATATTGAGTCATTAGTATATCAACCTTAGACTCATTTACTTGTGTCATTCCTTCATGGGCTTTTTTGAGACAGTCCCATATCTCTTTAGCTGTCTCGCAAGCAGAGATTCTGTTGTACTCTTTTGAGTCGATTCCACATACCAGAATCTTATTCGCTTTATAGTTCTTTTCTATCTTCTTCATGTCCGCTTCATTGTATTCCTTTCTAGTTTTAGGAATCACCTTAGTAAGCTCTCGATCTATTACATCTCTTGTGTAAATGTAAGGTCCGTCAAGAACCACATCCTACAGCTCAGTGTCTTCAGCATTGATGTTGTCATACATACGCGTCTTTCACCAACCATAAAATTGTCCGTTGAAACGAGGTGGCCTGGTGGTTGACTGACCTTCTTCCACGTTGGGTGGAGCAGTCATTACTTTATGATCTTTTCTTTTCTTGGTGTTACCCAAATAGAAAAGTGAAGCTTTGATACCACTTGTTGGAATGTATGTGTCCACTAATTTCGATAGGACCATGTCCTTAGCTCGATTATGAAGAACAGAAAATAAATACTGAAAGTAAAGATAGCACACGCAACTTTACATGGAAACCTCCTTGCTCAAGGGAGTAAAACCACAACCTGTCTCACAGGATTTTCAAACTGCTTTTACTAAACTTCACAAGCCAAAGTAAAACCCAGTTTACAACACACACGAGATTAACCTCTTAATCTCTATTCTGAGTAATACATTATCACTCAATGACCCAAAGCAATGCATGTATTTCCCACTGTACTAACCCAACTGATTAATATAGACTTTAAAGTAAGACACAAAGTTGCCCTCAACTAAGTTCTTACAATGATTAACCTAAGGTTGAAACATTTCTATCACAAGCAAAACGATTCCTACAATATAAGCACAAATACAATCAATCAAAGTAACAGCTGGTTCAGGAAGAAATTAGGCAATCTATAAGGTCCCTTGATATTTTGAAGCTTGAATATATCTCTTTGCATGAATGAGTTATCGATGTACAAACAACCTCGTCTGTTCTGATTGGTGTGGTACACTGACGACCTCACTAACCTCTGACGCGACAGCTTGCCAGCTATATAACATATGGTCCTGGACGAACATACTCTGCAGAGGATTAGGTCCCTGCATTTGTGAGTAGATCATCAAAACATATGAGAGCATTAAGACTTATCAAGAACGTATATACCAAAACACATCTCAGGGGAATGATAATAGAGCTATTAAAGATGTAGATGGAGATAAGGATGAGAGACAAGTAGAATCAACTACAAATGTCAAAAAATCTATAGATGGAAAAATTAATAAAGGAGGGCAGTAAATTACTCTCACATAATGCTCAGATACTAATAACTCTGAGGAAGTCATTACAAACTCAGAAATAGAAATATTACATCAGCACGAAGAAGTAGGAGATGATAGCATGTCAATAGTGGAGGTCCCTATGGCAGTGCAAACAGATGAATCACAGCTTCTGGTGCAAATGGAGTCCCCTAACAAAGTGTTACATGACATTATCTCTCATAACATAGGAGAAGATAAGTGTTATGAAACAATAGGCCCAGTTCAAATAGCCAAGGCTTTAAAAGAGACAGAGGTGTTTGAGGATGTACTGGATAATGTCTCAAGTGAAGCAGATTTGTCTCCTAGATTGATGAAGACTGCCAGAAAAAGGAAGAAGCAAGGTAACAGAGAAAATAGTCAACCCATCAGAATTCAGCCAAAGAGGTCCAAATCAGTATCTAGTAAATATGAAGCTTTCATATGGAATTTTAGATCAGTGAAGTCTCAATAAGCTTTTCAAAGAGTGCATATGTTACACAATTATCATAATTTTTCATTTATTGGATTGTTGGAACCTTTTCAGAATTCTAGATATACTAACAAATATAGAAGAAGATTGAGGATGCCTTTTTCGATTGCTAATTGTAATGGGAAAATATGGTTTTTTGCATACCATGATATTGATTGTACACTGGTGAAAGATATAGAGCAACAACTAACAATTCTCCTAAAACATCATAGCCATGATCTAAATTATTATGTTACGCTAGTGTATGCCAAATTTAGAACTGATCAAAAAGTGAATATTTAGGAGAATATCTATCAAGTGGCTGCAGAGATGAATAGCCCATGGATAGTTGAGGGTGATTTTAATGTGGTTCTAAACGCAGAAGAAAAAATATGAGGTTTACCCGTGGTAGATGTGAAGAGTTTGAATGTTGCATATCAGCTTGTGAATTAACAGAGGACCAGTTTAAAGGAAGTCCTTTCACTTGGTGGAATGGTAGGTCAGGTAATGATTGTATTTACAAAAGATTAGATAGGATTCTAATTAATCAAGAGATGCAGGATTGGTCTAATCATGTTGAGGTAGAGCATTTACCAAGAACTAGATCTGATCATGCACCCTTGCTTTTATCTTGTGAAGAAACCATTACCAGACATAAGAAACCTTTTAGGTTTCTCAATTTTTGGACTAAGAATAAGTCATTTAAAGATGTGGTTAGAAAGAATTGGTCTACCAGTCCCTCTCAGAATCCTTATTTAGATTTCAAGGAGAATATAAAAAGGGTGAAATCAACTTTGACAAAATGGAGCAGAGATACATATTGTGGCATATTTAAGCAATTGATTATTAGAGAAGACATTGTTCGAATCAACAAGAAACTCTTTGAAGAGATCCCCAATCCTGAAAATAGAGAAGTCTTGCAAAGAGCTCAGGTTGAACTTAAAAAACACTTCCATTTTGAAGAGATTTTTTGGCAACAAAAGGCAGGTTATGACTGGTTTGAAAATGGAGATAGAAATATGAAATTTTTTCACAGTATTGTTAAGGGTAGAAGGAAGAAACTCCAGTTGAATAAAATCCAAAACAGTGGGGGCAATTGGTTGGAGGAGGAAGAAGAAATAACAGTAGAAGTTGTTGAATTTTATCACAACCAGTTTACTCAAGAAAGAGATGCTTCTTCCTTTTCACTTCTGAGGCACGTTCCTGAACTTATTACATATGAAGAAAAATTAGATCTTTGTAAACTTCCAGAATTAGATGAAGTCAGAAAAGCTATTTTTAATTTAAACGGAGACAGAGCTAGTGGACCAGATGGATTGACGGGAAGATTTTATCAAAGTTGCTGGGATATTGTTGGGAATGATATTATTCTCTGAATGGTTCAGGATTTCTTTAGTAGTAATTCCCTCGCTAAGTCCATTTCTCACACTAACTTGGTTCTCCTACCTAAGAAAGACCAGGTGCACTCTTTTGCTGACTTGAGACCAATTAGTTTGAGCAATTTTATTAATAAGATATTCTCCAAGATTGTACATGACAGAGTTGAAACACTTCTTCCCAAATTGATCTCATATAATCAATCAGGTTTTGTTAAAGGCAGAAGCATTATTGAAAATGTTTTGTTGACTCAAGATATTGTTACTAATATTAGAAAGAGAGGTAAACCTGCCAATGTGGTTATTAAGCTTGGCATGGCCAAGGCTTATGACAGAGTATCATGGTTCTTCCTAATGAAAGTGTTAAGGAAGATGGGATTTTCTATGGTATTTGTTGATATAATTTGGAGGTTATTATCTAATAATTGGTACTCTATCTTAATCAATGGTCAATCACATGGTTTCTTTCACTCTACTAGAGGACTGAAGCAAGGAGATCCTCTTGCCCCTGCTTTATTTATTCTTTCTGTAGAAGTATTAACCAGGGCCCTAAACTCTTTATTTGAGGATGCCCAATATGTAGGGTATGGTGTACCTAACTGGAGTGCTAATTTGAACCACCCTGCATATGCAGATGACACTAGCATCTTTGCCTCTGCTAATAAGTATTCTTTGAAGAAAATAGTGTCAATTTTGCAGGATTATGAGACTCAATCAGACCAGAAGGTCAACAAGGACAAAAGTACCTTTTATATTCATCAAAATGTAGCATCTGATGTGAGGCAATTAGTGGAGGAATGTACAGGCATTTCCAGAGGTCAGTTTCCTTTGAAATATCTAGGTTGCCCTATCACTCATGCCAGGAAAAGGAAGGAACAGTATGTCGAACTGATCAAGAGGGTGAAGGCAAAGCTTCGGGCTTGGAAAGGAAATATGCTATCTTTTGGAAGGAAAGAGAGCTTTATAGGATTTTTGCCAAATTCTTCAGGAGTAACAAAGCCACTGGTAGGAGTAAACATTGGGCTTCTTGGTAGAAGATTTGTTCACCAAAAGAGGAAGGTAGGTTGGGTTTTAGATCCATGTTTGATGTTTCACAAGCTGTGTTTGCAAAACTTTGGTGGAAATTTAGAACTCAAAACTCATTATGGACTAATTTCATGTGGAACAAATATTGCAAGAAACAAATTCCAACACTTGTTCAATAGAAAGAGGGCTCTCAATTGTGTAAGCAAATGTTACAAAATAGGGAATGTATTGAACAACACCTATGGTGGGAACCTAAGGGAGGAACCTCTACTATTTGGTATGACAATTGGAAAATGCTTGGTCCATTGTATACACAGTACACAAAAATTCAGACATGGCATGATTTAACTGAGATTGATGTGTTCATAGGAGAAACAGGTTGGGATTATGATTATATACAGAATCATTTGCCAGATCACATAGTTGCCCATGTTAGACAATATATGAATCACTTTAGGCAATCTGATATGGGGGGTAAACCTTGGTGGACTAAGACAAGTTCTGGAATGTTTACTGTGAAGAGTGCTTGGGAGATTGTGAGAAAAAAAGCTGAAGTTTCTGACTACTTCAAGAATATTTGGGTGAAAGTCTTACCTTTCAAGATCTCTTTTCTTAGATGGAGAGTCTGGACCAAAAAGGTTCCAGTTGCTGCAGTCATGGCTCGTTGGAACCCCAACACTTCTCAGTTTTGTTCTTATTGTGTTATACCAGTTAGAGAAGCCATCGAGCATTTGTTTTTGAAAGGAGAAATGGCTATCAGAGTTTGGGATTATTTTTCAAATGCAGCTGGTATCATTGGTCCAAGGATTCAGGTGAAACAAAATATGACAAAGTGGTGGAATGCACAAGGAAATGCTAGACAAAAGCTTGTCTTTCAAGCCATTTCCAATATTATTCTATGGTTTTTATGGAAAAGAAGGAACACCGTGTTGCATGGAGGATCTTATCCTAGAGCCATAGTAATTGGGGACATTAATTATACTATTCATATTCTCATTAAAGTGAATTTTGATTATACAACAATTCCTAACTCTTGGCCTCATATGGTAGCTCTCCTTGATGTGTACAAACCAAGTTTCCAGTTTAAACTGGTTAAATGGTTTCCCCCACTTTGTGGTTGGTGGAAATGCAATACAGATGGAGCTTCTAGAGGTAATCCAGGGACTAGTGTTGTTGCATTCTGTGTTAGGAATTATGAAGGTGATTTAGTTGGTGCTAAGGGTGTGAAATTAGCCGTCTACAAGTCTGGTACCTGAGGCAATGGCCATTAAGGAAGGATTGCAATACTGTTGGGAGAATAATTATTTAAACATCATTCTTGAATCTGATTCCTTGGCAATGGTCCAGATTCTTAATGGTGTTTGGGAGATTCCTTGGAGTGTGGCAATGGTGGTCAACTCCATCAACAAGCTAAGGGAGGTGCTATCAGTAAGAATACAACACTCCTTAAGGAAGGGAAATACTCTGGTGGACTTTTTTGCTAACTTGGTTTTTCATTTTGCAGGTAGTTATATATTCAGGAAGTTCCAAGTTCAGGAAAAAAGATAATCAACCTTGACAAGTACAAAACACCATACATGAGAATTCAAAAGATAGGTTCCACAATATTTTCAAATTAATTAGAGTTGATAGTGTCAATAAGTAGTATGGATGCAAAAGTGAAGTACATAGAAATATTCTATCAATTCAATCTTTGATGTCTGAAATATTTTCGGTTGGTTAAAGTATTATGCACCTGGTGAAAGCTTTGAGTGTTGCGAATGGTATGAAACCAGGACTCAAAGATTGAGAGTAGTATTTTTCTACTACAGAAGTTGAGTATTCATACACAAGTAACTTAAATCATACAACAACACAGAATGTCGATAATCTTGACCTAGATGGTGGTATTAACCTAGTCGAGTTCAATCCATTATAGAAGAGGCTAAAGAAATTCAAGTTGATGTAGAAGGTTTCAAAGTCACCTTTGGATGCTGAAGGAGAAAGGCTCGATCCATCGGCAAGCGGTTACAGTAGCTGTACATGAAGCTTGCAAATGACACAAGTAATTCCTTTTCTGCAAGAAACCTCAGAAAGTTAATTTATCTTTTAAGGATCTAAAATTTGATGGTGGTATCAATCTCAGTTGTGTGATTCAATCCATTGAATGATAGATCTAAGAAAGAAGAACCAATTTGAGATGCCAAAGTCACCTGATAGAACTCTTGGATGAAAAGCTTAAATCGGAGTGAGATATTCAATGGTGGATCTGGTATCATCGATGAAGAGGAAGCTCCGACCATGAACACCAACATTGAAGCTATCTGAAGCTTCAATTGCCTCTTTGGTTTACTATCTTTAGAAATGTCCATCCTTTTCAACTTTCCTATTTGAATGTCTCTTTAATATTTTGTTTAGTTTGGGTTTGGCGGTATGGGTTGATCCTATTTGTGTACATATTTTACTTCACTTTGGCAAAATTAGTAAACTAGTCAAACTTCCTTACATAATTATTAAAAACATCTACACTTTGAAATAATTATTGAAAATGTCAATATGTCAATATTTTAGCAAATAAAATGTATCCTAATATAATTATTTTTCTTTCCTTTTATTTCTCAAATCAGGCCCCACATTGGACTAATTTTACTTTCCTATCTGTGAAAAAGAAGAAAAAAAACTTTCATCACCCACTTTCCCCTCTTTCTAGGTTTTTACCCCCAAATTCCTTCTTTCTCTCTCTTGAGTTTTTCACCATTGTTCTCTCCTTTCTTTGTCTAAGAACTTCTTCTATTTTCCTCCAATTTGTTCAAGAAATCTCACAATTCTTTCAAAATATTTTTCACTCACTGATAAAGGTAAATACATTGTCATCAAATATCTTTTGAAATTTTCCTCTATTATGTAAAGACACTATCAATAAAATTAAAATTAAAATATTTGGGTGCTGAAAATTTCGAAAAACTTGTTGAAGCCAAGTTGAGGAAAGAACAATTTTTTATTAGTTTGTTTTGTATTTATAAATCTTTTTTAGAATTGTGTATCCTTTCTCAATTAATATTCAAATCAGTATGTACGCTATCAATATTTGTATTCATTCAAAATCTCATGTTACATAGATGAATCATGTATTTGCTCTTAATTTGATTTCATCCCAGAGATATGTCAACTAGATATGTATTTTATTTTTTGGAAGAACAACTTCCTATTAGTTTGTTTTGTTTTTTATAAACAAAATTCAGAATTTTGTATCCTTTCTCAATTTATATTCAAAATTGTATGTATGCTATTAATATTTGTATTCATTCAAAAATCATGTTGCATGGTTTATGAATCTGGTGTTTGTTTCTACTTTGTATTCATTCTAAATGTATGTCAACTAGTTATGTATTTTATTTAAGAATGATTGCAACAAATATTCACTTATTTCTTTTCAGTTTTATATTTCATTCTCAATTTTTTCATCATACTGTTTTTTGTATTTTATATATTATTATACAAAATACTACATAAAAACTAGAATGAATATAAATACAAATAAAATACATATTGAAATGAATACTACTTGAGAAAGGATACAAGATTATGAAAAGAGAAAAAAATACACAGTGAAAAAAATACATGAATACAAATATGTTTCTTAAATAACTACAGATTCATTTGGCATACCTATTGAAATGAATACAAACTAATAAAAAAAAATACAAATTTCATTATACAAAATACAACATGAAAACTAGAATGAATAGAAATAGTATACATATTGGAATGAATACGATTTAAAAAAGATTAAAAAATTCTGAAAAAAAATACATTGAAAAAGGCACAGATTTGAGTTTTTTTTTAAATGCAATTGATGAGAAAATTAAGTGATATTTACCTCTTTTGAAATATTCTAATCCTTGATTTTCTCCCTTCTATTATTAAATAATTGTATTCTTTCAAATTAAACAAATTAAAAAAAATACATAAATCAGATATATAACAAACTAAAATATTGACACTTTTAATAAATATTGAAAATGTGGCTAATAATTCCTATTAAATGCTAAAATATTGACATTTTGAAAAATTTCCCTTATACTTTTTCAATAAAGTTGCCCGATGGTTCTTTAATTAAAAAAAAAAACTTCTGTTCAACTGTATGTAATCACTTATTTAAAGTTAATTACATAATTTGATATAATTAACACTTACCACAAATTAGTATTTACCGTCACCGATGATTCATCTCATCCAAAAAACAGGAAGAAAGAAATTGAATGACATGTACACGACCATTAATTAATGGAGAAAACGAATTGTCATAATTTCACCATTCTGTTTAAATACTCTTTGTTCGCTTTTATTTGTCATATTGCGCTTTTTGAAAGTCAATTTAACTAATTTTCAAAGTTAAATTAGATTATATTAATTCGATATTTTAAGCAAAAAATTAGATATTCAAAAACTATACAAAAGATATTATAAATTACAATTTTTTACTTATAAATATGATAAAAAAATATATTATAAAATATTAATCAAAATTCTTATAGTTTAACTCTAAAAAAGAAAACTATAACGATCAAAAATCACAAAGTAGTACCACATTTATACTAGTGTACTGTTGAGGCCTTCCATTTGCAAAAAAGGTGCCCTTGGAAATCGAAACCCCTCGTAGGCGTAAAGACAATTTATTTAGATAATATGCTTACACATTTACTGTAAATGTAGACATATCACATTTTATCTTCTCCATTTTCTCAAGTACATATTTAAATGAATTATACTTATTATATTTATAATTTAAAGGTCTAAATTAAATTAATTTAATAACCCTCTTAACTATAGTTAAAAACTAAATTAGGAAATAATCTTTAGTAAGAAAAATTTCATCTTTCACTAATGTTTGCGTCTTATTAATATCATTTTTTCATGATATATGCTTTGCATCTCCATTAATATCACTTCCCTAATTTAAAGTTAAATACTCTCCGTTTTCTTAAAAAAAATTATCTCACAAAAAAAAGGCAGCAAAATCATTAAGGAAATAAAAAAAGAGATCAACTTTATTTTTAAACATAAAATATTCTAAATCATTTTACAAATACTATTATATAACGGGAAAAGGCTCAAATATGTCATTAAACTTTGAGAAATAGTTCATCTATGTCATTTCCGTTTGAGAAAAGATTCATTCATAACCCATGCTATTTTTATTTGTTAGCTAAAAAAACTTTCGAATTTGTAAAATCAATTTTTTTACACCTAATCAATTATAATTCGACCACATCATTAATTATAATTTATTTGAGGTGAAAGCAAGGATAACTCGTCCTAAATTATTGTGGAAGTGCATTTAATTAGAAATAAGGCAAAGATCATTTTTCTTATGCATGGTGATTCCATGCCCAACATTTGTGTCAATGTCCTTCTTTTTTTTTTCAATACAAGTTCCATCGATGTAACTCCAAGTGTCATTCCTGGACATCCTCTTCTTCCTGCTCCAAATGGAATTAACTTGTAATCTTTTTTCTTGAAATCAATATCGCTATTTAAAAATCTCTCAAATATAAATTCAAGGCCATCATTGCCCATACTAATACAACTGCACTAGTGTCTGATCCATCAACCAACACATCACAAGATTTAAAAGTCTCATTTATTTTCTTAAATTCCTTATCAAGTCAATATAGGTTAAACAAATTGAAACGTAGGAAGTAGTAACTATAAGAGTGTGTTTGGTACAGAGAAAAATATTTTCTTGAAAAACAGTTTGGTTTCTTACTTATTTTCTTATGTTTGGTAGGCAAACAAAAAGATATCATCTCAAGAGTATTTATATGTTATCTAACAAAATTCTATGGGAGTGAAATGTCGGGGTTCGGGGGTGGCGGCTGAGGTTGAGATGGTCAAGGGGAAAGGGGTGGAAGAGATATATTGAACTTGCATGTAATATCACTTAGAAAGTCATTTTTCTCAGGAACTTACTTTTTTAGAAAAAATATTCAAAAATTTTGGAAGTGGATATTTAAAAAGACGAGTGACTGACCTAGTCGATAAATCTGAAATAAATAAAAAATAATTGGACCAAAAACACATGTAAAGAAATTCAAAATTTAAATTAAAAATGTATAATTAAAATTCGCTATTAGATATAAGTGTTCAGTTGAAACAAAACTTACTTCCTATATCTAAATAGAATATCAAAGACGTGAAGACGATGTATGGTGGCAAGTGGCAACAAAGGAATGAGGTTGAAAGGAGAAACTGATAGTGAATTATTATTTCTATTTTAGTATCAAATAAATAGCAGCCATTTGATTTTATATAAATGATGTGACGTAATCTTAGTTAACCATTGAATAATTCAGGGCTAATTAAACTTATTGGAAGGGATCTCACTCTCATAGAATATATACTTAATGGGATGAATTTCAACACTTTTGATACCAATACATGTCAATAATTGTTAGGATATACTATTAACCATGCGTTTTGATATAGTATTATTGTTGAACAATTGTTTATTCATTTATTCAATTCAATAAATTGTTACATTAAATAGATCAATTGTCATATATGTGTCCTTAACTTTATATGGTAGATGATTTGGTGTATAGAGTTTAAGCTTATACACAAAAGATTAAATCATCAATTCTTATAAGTTAAAAGTTATAGTTCACAATCGTAGATGGAAATTTGGACAAAACCATCAGAAAGATTGTAGCACGAGATTAAATGTAATTTATCTTGATTATGAGAATGGTATAGTTCTAACTTCTCGTGCTAGTGCATTTTGTATGTATTGAACGGGACCGAGCAGAGATAGATGTTTTAGACTGATTGATAAAAACATATTCTCTAAACTATTAAATGTACTTATATTTTTAATCTTGATATAACGATTATGATCTGTATATATTAATTATGGTTTTGATTTATTAAAAGGTGAGATTCTGAGATGGGTCAATAAGCTTGGTAGATTGGATGATAATAATATATATTGATGAAATAATTAGTTAGTTGATGGAATCCATGTCTCAGTATAGAGATTGATGATACACCTATTTATGAGAAACTTATAAGTTTTCATGTGTAAACCCGGCCGGTAGATTTATGAATCTGGCACATGAAATAAGTTAAGTATTGCTCTAAAGGAAATTAA
>JAJOOH010032693.1:0-16749 GCA_029582605.1 Solanum gracilifrons
TAATTTTAAAAACAAACTTAAATTTTTTTTTTTGGGGTGGGGGGCTGGGTAGGAGGTGGGTGGGGGGGAGTCAAGGGTAGGGTGAAAAAATGAAATTTTGAAGTTGAAAATATTTTTTAAAAAAAACTTAAATTTTTTCTTTTTGTGGGGGAGGGGGGGGAGGGGGTGGCTGGTAGAGGTGGGGTGGGTGGGGGGCTGGGTAGGAGGTGCATAAGGGGGCGTCCAGGTAGGGTGAAAAAATGAAAATTTGAAATTGAAAATATTTTTTAAAAACAAACTTAAATTATTCTTTTTGGGGTAAGGGTGGCGAGTAGGGGTGAGTGAGGTTAGGGGGGGATCGAGTGTAGGGGTGAAAAAATAAAATTTTGAAGTTGAAAATAGTTTTTAAAAACAAACTCAATTTTTTTTGGGGGGAGGGGGAGGGAAGGGCAGGCCGGGGAGGGGCGTGGGTGATCGAGAATCGGGATTAAAAAATAAAAAATTGAAGTTGAAAATATTTTTTAAAAACAATAAAAAAATTGATAGTTGGCAATAGGGTAGTGGGTGGGGTTAAAAAATAAAAAATTGAAATTAGAAATATCTTTTAAAAATAATTTTTAATATTTTTTTGGGAGGGGATGGGGGTAGGGGTAGGTAGGGGTAGGGGTGGGTAAAAAAATTGAATCTAAAAATAAACTTTAAATTTTATTTGTTTGGGGGGTTGGTTGGGGGACTGGTTTGAGGGTAGAGACAAAATAAATTGATTTTTTCAACAAAAAAGTAATTGTAGTTTGAAGTTGGAAGAGAGTTTTGGAAAATGTTTTTCTGAAGTTTTGAAGGGAAGTCATTTTTCTTAAATTTGAGGAAAATGAGTTGATTTGGAAAACATTTTTCAAAACATTTAACCCAACCATACATGAGAAAATTGGAAAAACATTTCCTTCATACCAAACACACCCTAAATCGAGTATTTGAAATCGTATCTTAGCCCTCAAGTTTTAAGTCGGTAACCAAAATTTTAAATTCTACACTAGTAAAACAAATCCTTTTAATAATACATTCATGAGAAGGATATCTCAATAGTCAATACTCTTCGAAGTATATTCTTCTTGAAAAATAGATTCAAAAATTTTAAAATACAAAGAGACCTCGTAAAATTGTATTTTAAAAACAAAATTAAATATGACAAGCTGTTGTATTCAAATTAAATTTTAAAATAGTAATCAATGGTAGTAGTAGAATTTAATTATAATTAGTTATATTCAAATAAAAAGAAACGTGGCAGCGACACCATTGGGAAAGACTTGGCAAGGCAAGTAAACCAATTATAAAACTAATGTGTCAAAGTCATAATTCTAAGGTCAAATGCTTCTTTGGCATTCAAATATTAGTATTAATTAAACATTAAATGCCATGTGAAATCAAATAATCTCTCTTCACATTGAATTTAAATAAAATACTATATTGGGTAAAATCGAATTTAGTAAAAAGAGTGAATCAAAAAAACTTTCTCTTCTATAGGTTGTAATAAGCCTTGAACATTTGTTCGATAAGAATCAGGCATTCAAGAGAAGTCTTATTTGGGAAAGAGCACTTTACAACGGGAAGCGATCATAATGATTCTTAGCTCAACAATCAATCTTGAATGGTATGTCTATTTGTCCCAATTAGATTCAAGTGGGGCGTCAGAGCATAGGCACATGCTATCAAATAGTTTTTTCCGTATTTAAACATGTCGTCGTTTCACATTGAGATGATAAGTTCAATTTTTGGATCTATGAAAAAAGGCTTTACAGTTAATAGATGCTATCGAAAATTTCAAAAAGCTTTAATTATTATCTTGTTCTTCCTCATTTTTAGTATCTTCCATGAAGGAAACCTAGGATCTCCTCTCCACCTTCACCCACCACCACCATCCACCCTTGTACTATCCATTTCCTATTTAAGGAATTACTTGTAAAAAAAAATATTTTAATTCAAAGAAAATGAACTTAATCGGCCTTAGTTTGTTTGTCTTTAACCTCTTTTCACAAATTTAACTATAAAACAAAACGACATTTTTTTTAGAAAATAATAATCGTAAACAATTCTTACACTATCATGTCATATTTATTCGGATAAAATTTTAATTCCTTCACATTTCCCGTTTGTCAGAGGGACATTTACGTTCTTTATTACTAAATGTTAATATAGGAAACAGTAAACCTAAAAAGTTATTTCAAAAGATTGTAATATATTGAAATTAAAACAAATTTAATTAGTAAAAAAAAGGTTAAAAACAATAAAAGTTGAAACTTATAATTAATTATGAATTATTAAAATACAATCTTTTCAAACAAAATATTTATTAATGATACTGAGAATCCACTCCAACCCAACCCCCCAATTATCTTTGTAGTGAATTTTTAAGACCATGATATATTTTTCATGTGCTATCAAGTATGATTACTTGCCTTAATATTTTCTCATGGACCCATATTAAGTCTTCACATTCACATTATGAATCCTTTAAACACCATTATAAATAAAATATTTTTGCGCTGCATTATTTTATGATCTTACCTAGCCTTCTACATTAAGCTTAGTAGCAATCATTAAATTGATTTATTATTATTCGTTCACCGTTCACATATGCTTTCATTTACACTGTTTATATATGATTCAAATATATAGAGCATGCGTTGAACCGTCTTTGGTTTTTCGTATGTTAACTTTTTCATATTTTGAAAAAAAATCTTGACTCCGCCACTACATCTCTTGGCCCTTAAGTTCTAAAGCCGGTGATCTAAATCCCCCCAAAAAAAGTTAAAAAATCTTAGTGGAAGGAGTTAAATGTACCTTTCAAGATTATTCTTTCGAAAGAATTGATGCAAATTCCTTAAGAAACCGTGTCTTCAAAGTTAAATAAAAGAAGATAACAGTTGTCCAAATATACTTATCTTAAGAAAACTAGTATTCCAAATTCTCAATCAACCAATGCCGTCATCTCCCAGAAAAAGGAAGATCCAAAAGTATTGGATGAGATAGAATGCCAAAAAGCAAAGAACAAAAAAAGGTAACTTGAAACGCTAAATACCCAAATCGTTTACATTAATGCAAATATCAATAATTGATACCATAACTTAAATTAACAACTCATAAATCACACGAAAATAATTTTACTAGTAAGGAAACGCTCCCCTTAGCCAAAAGCGAAGAAATCATACAAAAAAAGTATGAACAAGAAGGTCCACATAGTCCTTCGGGATGACTCAGTTGGTTTGGAGGGTGGTTATCCACACGGATGACCCGGGATCGATCCCCCCTTAATGCCTTCTGAGTCGAGCTTGTCGCATAGGGCTTGCCTAATGCGGTTTACATCCCTTGTGTGGTTTGCAGGCTATTATACAGTGGGGGATTTACCCGGTGCACACAAAGTGCTCACCACATAATGCTCAACCGAAGGGCTGAGGCTGTGGCAGAGTTTGTAGCGGCTGCGAGTTCCAAAAAAAAAAAAAACAAAGGTCCACATTTCAATAAAGAAAAGAACAAAGTGGATGACATTAAGTAGCGTCGAAATATTTAATTATACAATTAAATTAAACATTTGCCAAATTAAAAATTTATAATTTCTAGCTCACGTACCACCTGATTTCATCAGACTATCTAAGCTCCTCCATAAGTTGAATATCGAAGAACTAAACTTTTTTTTCAAAAAAAATTCTATTGGGGATAAGAGGAAGGCGAGAAGGAGAGTATAAAGTGAAAAATCGAACTACAGTAAAGTGATAGTTCAAATAATCAACCAACTAAGTTACTGAGATCTCAGTTTGATGATAATGAAGTACTATCATCTCGTTGATTATCTTTCAACTAGACTCCATTGTAAAGAAGCAAAAAACAACAAAAACTCAATACTATTATTATATCATTCAATTTTCGTCATCGTCTTTCACAACAATTATGTATGTATATGAACATCTTGAGAAACAGCAAAAAAAAAAAAAAAGGATACAGAGAGAAAAAAAAATCAAACACAAACAAAAATTCGAGTCAAAAAGTAGTTATTGTACACAAAGAAATCATGCTTTGAAGCACCAGGGGTTATTGTGAGTATGCTGGTGTTGAGAAGTAGTTTCCTTATCAATTATCCCTTGAACATGTCGAAATTCTTCGATATGACAAGGAATATTAATAGGTCCATTATGATCAAATCCATATTCTTCCTCTGCTTCTTTCAATAGCTGCATAAACAGGGGATGATTTATGTATATCACTGGGATCACAAACCTCTGTTGCTCTTCACCTTGTCCTACTGTTATTGCCAAACATCCTTTCGGTATATCCTTCAATTCTCTTTTTCCGTGATGATGATGGTGATGATGATGGAGATGAAAATGGATATGAGGGACGTGAAAATGGAAATTGAGATGATGATTATGACCCATTTTTTTTGTGTTTGAATCAAAATTGAAGAAAAAATACGGAGAAAGAGGTTGTTATAAGAAAACAGTAGAAAAAGGCCAAGGATCAGAAGCCGAGATGGCGAGTTTGAAGAGAGTAAAAGAAGAATCTGTTAGAGATTTTGGGATATTGCTCATCATCTACTGCATATATCTGATCTGTATTTGAAATTTTTGAGATAGAATTGGGGGTTTTGTAAGAGCCAGACAAGTCTATTTATATACAGGGGAAGAGGAATACTATAGTATTCTTAAAAGGATAAAATAAAATTAGCTGAAATGGTCAAGAGGAAAATTGTAATTGGCTAAATGCTCTGCTCGATCTGCTTTGATATGTTTTTACTTGAATCGAAGGTCAATAAAAAATAACCTTCTATCTTTTTAATAACCTTCGAACATTTCTTTTCCCATAATACATAAACATATTCTTAACTTGACTTTAGCTAGTAACTATGACCTTTAACTTTGTGTGTTCATAAGTATACATTTAAACTTGTATAAAATTAAATAAATAGATACATTCGTCATAAATGACAATTTTGTATCCTACGTGGCATTTTGCATGTATTATGTCAGATAAGATACGTGTGTCTAGTTGTTCAATTTTATACAAATTTAAGTATCTAATTGTTTACACCCAAAGTTGAAGGATATACATGTCAGCTAAAGTCAAGTTAAATGACATATTTATGTATTATGCCTTTTCCGACATTATACTTGAAATTACACTGACTATATTATTGTTAATATTTCTATGCTTGCTTTGTTTTACTTTTTATGAGATTTTTTTATTTTTAATCTACTTTAAAAAAATAAGCATGTTTTATTTTTGATATAATGCATAAATGTATCTTTCTTGACATTTTACGTGACAATTTCAATCCTACACGATATTCTATATGATGTTTCACGTGTATTATATATATAGAATGTGTGTCTACTTGTTCACCTTTATGCAAAGTTACAGATCAAACTATATTGCCACGACCACTTGAGGATAATATTAGACTGTTTAAAAGGAACTCTTTTGATGGCTTAAAGGGCAATGCTTATATGGGAAGAGAGGTATACTAATTCAAACAATGCCATGACATAATACAAAGTCAATTTTGCCGTTGATAGCGGGCCAGTTCTTTCTACTTTCATAACTTTGAGCAAATATATATCTATATGAATTAGCTTATTGACTTTTCAATATAGTATTATAAAAAAGGAGAAATAGTAACTTTGGTCCTTAAGTTATTATCTTATTGTGATTTTGATTCTTGACTTATATAACTTAGCATATTTAACCTTGAGTTAATTAATGTATTATTTTAATCTCTAAAATTAACAAATTTGATGATTATTATCTAAAGCAACACATATATTTATTCTCGGGTATCCTTTTACTTTTATTGACATCCAAATGTTATCTTCATTAATGAATGAACATTTAATCTACTATCAGAATACCCTCCTTAGGGTGAGATAATATTAAGAATTTGAATTTTAAAAAAATTATTTGAATTAAAATAAAATTATTTTTAAGAACAAACAAAAGAATTTACTAATTTAGTAAAAGTAATCAATTCAATTAAATTTGAGTGGGGAATATTTTTAGGCCAAAAGGTGGAAGGAGGAGCATCTTTAAACTAAAAACAAAGGTGAATGATATTTTTAGATTAAAATGTGAAAGAAAAATATTTTGAGTCATTTCCAATAGAGTTAGAGATATTCTTGACGAAGCCCGAATGCACGTACTTTTTCATAATTTTTGTTTTTTGCATATCTTGCATCTTCATTGCGATAATATTACTCCATTCCATGATGCTAATGCCTTAAAATATTGTCAGTTGCTTCACAATTGATTGTGCACTCAACATTGAGGCATACTTACCTTCAAAAGTCGAAAGAATTAATTTACCCATATGTCTATTTAATGAATCACTATATTTTTTTGCCTCTAACTTTTCGCTGGTGTAGATTATATAAAATACTTTGTGTTCTTAATCAAATTTTCTTAAACATTTAAAATGTACCAAGTCATATAACACAAGAACTAAAATCACAATAAGACAATAACTTGAGAATCGAAATTACTATTATCCATATAAAAAACGTAAATTTAGATGTAATATTAGGATTGACAAATGAATTGTCAAGTCATGAAATGTGGTGCACACTGCAGACTTAGTATCACTTGCGTCATGACTACGCAGCTACATACAGAGCACCTAACGTCATGCATACTTCTATTTCAGGTTCAAACTTAATTTTAAAAGAATTAAATTTATCAATAGTGAGTATATACGAAGATAGTTACGCCTTGTTTGGATGGTTGTTACCCATTATATTATATTGTTAATTTAAATACACGATTTATTTTAAGGAAAAATTACATATATACACATTCTTATTCACCTTATTTTCTATTATTCCCTACCATTCTAAAATATAACCAAAATTTCTAATTTTCCCCCAAATCTCAAGTCTTCCGAATACATAATTATCCCAGACTCAAACCCCACGTTTCAATCATTCCTTTTTCCACTCCTTTAATTTCTCCCTATTTTCACTTCCACAATCTTATCAGTTACAATTTTCATCTCAATTTGAATTTCATGATGAAATTCCTTCAATCTTAACAATGGAGTAATTGGAGAACTAAGAACATACAAATGAGAGGGAAAAAATATCTTCTGTCTATTATCTGGAAAACTAAATTTACATTACAATGAATTGGATAATATTTATAGAGGAAAACAAGAAGCTAATCTAAACTAATATTTACAGCTCATCAACAACTGGCAATTAATCTGCACCAACTTGTCTTAACAGTATAACTAACTCCTAACTAATTTGTTGACTCCTTAAATAACTATTTTATTCTTCAACACTCCCCCTCAAGCTAGGTAGTGTGAATAGGTTCAACACTCCTAGCTTGCGTAAAAGATAGTTGTGTTGTGACTTGTTTAAGGGCTTGGTGAACAAGTCAGCTTCTTGGAGGTCACAAGAGCTGTCTTTATTGTACCATCTTGAATTTTTTCTCGAATGAAATGTAGATCTATTTCAATGTGTTTTGTTCTTTCATGAAATATGAGATTTGCAGCAATCTGGATTGCTGCCATGCTATCACTGAGAAATTTCACTGGGGTTTCAATATCAATTCCCAACTCTTTGCTAATTCCTACCAGCCAAAGTACTTCAGATACAGTTGCAACCATACTTCTATATTCTGCCTCTGCCGAGCTCCTAGAAACAGTGCTTTGTTTCTTCAACTTCCAGGAGATTAAGGATTTGCCTAGCTTCATCACATATCCAGTGATAGATCTTCTTGAGTTTGGGCAACCTGCCCAATCTGCATCACAGAATGCAGTCAATTGTGATACCTTTTTCTGAACTCAAAAGAATTCCCAATCCTGGCTCATTCTTCATATATCTCACTATCCTGTAAGTTGCATCCATATGAGATTTCTTTGGACATTGCATAAACTGAGCACGTGCACTGCATATTTTATTTCTGGTCTTGTCATAGTGAGTTATAATAGCTTTCCAACCAACCTTTGATAAGGACATGGATCATCCAATTTAACATCTACATCTTTTGCCACATATTCATCATATTCAACAGTGGTCAGCTTCTGATTGCATTCCATTGGAGTGTTCACTGGTCTAGCTCCTGCCAGTCCCAATTCTGTAACTAAATCCAGAGCAAATTTTCTTTGATTCATAAGAATCCCTTCCTGTGATCTGGCTATCTCAATGCCAAGGAAGTATTTCATTTCACCTAAGTCCTTGATTTTAAAACTCTCTTGTAGGGATGCTTTTGCTTCATAAATCAGATTATGATCATTGCTTGTGATGAGTAAATCATCAACATAGACTAAAATAATCACTATTTTGTCTCCCACTTTTCTAGCGAACAATGAATAGTTGAAATGACTTTGTTTGAACCCTGAACTGGTCAATGCTTTAACAAGCTTCAAATTCCTTTGTCTTGATGCCTGTTTGATCCCATAAAGGAATTTGTGCAGTCTGCAAACTTGCTGGCAACCATTCTCCCCCTGACTGACAAATCCTGGAGGAAGGATCATGTGAACTTCTTCAACCAAATCACCCTGAAGGAAAGCATTAAAAACATTCATTTGATACAAACACCAGTTATTTGAGGCAACCATAACAAGAACAAGTCTGACAGTAACCATTTTGACTACAGAAAAAAATGTCTCCCGATAGTCTAGACCTTCTTTCTGATTGTAGCCCTTGGCTACCAACCTAGTCTTGTACCTCTCAACTTCACCATCAGCTCTATATTTCACCTTGAAGACCCATTTATAACCAATAGGAATTTTTCCATGAGGGAGGTCTACAATGGACCAAGTCTGATTGTCTTGCAAAGCTTTCAACTCCACATTCATGGCATTCATCCACATTGGATTTTGGATAGCTTCATCATAAGACTGAGGTTCCCTAGCAGGTGTAATTTTAGACAAGTAAGCTTGGTATGAGGGACTAAGTTTGACATTGGATAAATAGTTCTTCAAATGATAGACACAAGAACTGGAAGAAGGAGCTAAAGTAGGTTTACCACACATATACTCATTCAACCAAGTAGGAGTAGTTCTTATTCTAGTAGATCGTCTGAGAGGAGCCATTTGAGGCTGAGCACAAGGAGTGGTGACCTCTAGATGAGGACTTGTGGAATAAGGGGAAGGTCGAGTGGTATCCAAGTGAGGAGGAGAACTGGAGGAACACACATGAATAAGTATAGTAACAGGGTCAGACTCTAGGGGTGAAAGAACACCATTTGGAAAAAACTATAGTGTTTTGGTCTTTAGCATCTGAAAGGGAAATAATTGTTCCCTGAATAAAACATCTCTGCTTACAAAAAAACTATTAGTGGGTAAATTATAGAGCTTGTACCCTTTCTGTGTAGATGAATACCCCATCATTACAGATGCAACAGACCTGGAGGAGAATTTGTGCCCACCATGAAGAGTAGAAGCAAAACATAAGCACTTAATAGTTCTCATGTGTTGTAAAGAATGAGCTCTATTATAGAGGATTTCAAAAGGAGACTTGCCAGATAACACCTGTAGAGGCAGTCTGTTAATCACATAAACAACACTGAGGACACATTCATTCCAAAACCTGAGGGGTAGAAAACCTTGTAATCTGATGGCTCTTGCAACCTCTAAGATGTGCCTGTGTTTTCTTTCTACTAACCCATTCTGTTGAGGTGTGTGTACACAAGAGCTTTGATAGATAATGCCTTAAGAAGTGAACAAGTTTGTACAACTTAAATTAAAAAATTCAGTACCATTATCACTTCTAAAAATCTGCACATTTGCACTGAATTGAGTTTTTATTAAGGCAAGAAACTGTCTCAGTACAACAATGACATCACTCTTCAACCTCAACATATACACCCAAGTCATCCTGCTACAATCATCTACAAATGTGAGAAGAAATTTGCAACCATCATGACTAGGAACTTTATATGGCCCCAGACATCACCATGTATGGTGTGAAAAGGTTTACTACATCTTTTTGAACTTTTTGGAAAGGGCAATCTATTTTGCCTTGTAAGGGGCACACATTACAAGGCTTAATGTCAGAGCATCCAGGCTGAAACTTTAAGGTAGAAATCTGCTTTAACACTTTAGCAGGTACATGTCCAAGTCTTCTATGCCAGATCTCCATATCTGCAAGACTATTTGCTTCATTACTAGTGACTGTGTTTTCTGCCATTGTTTGAGACTTATGCTTCTTCTTTACAGGCATTTGAATGTTGTATAATCCATCAACCTTTCTACCAATTCCTTCACCACTCCATTGTGAAGATTTTGTAAAACGCAGAGATCAGGAAAAAAAGTGACAACACACTTTAAGTCCCTGGTTAATTTGGATACTGATAGAAGGTTGTGTTTTAATGATAGAAGGTTGGATAATATGTTTTAACACATTAGTTATGTTGCCAGCCCTGTCTAGGTTGCATCTTCCCACACAAGCAATGTCTATTGTAGATCCATCTGGTAAATAAACTCTTATGGTATTTTTATCATTTATAAGGCTAATCCCTTCCAACACCTCTTTATTGTAAACCATATGGTTGGTAGCCCCTGAATCAACTATCCATTTTCTAAAAACTGGACTATTTGTTGCTAATAAGAGTTAAGGCATACCTGCCATATTTTTGTTTGAGTCAACTGGTACCTCTTTGTGAAGCATCTTTAGAATCTGATCATATTGTTCCTGAGTAAACATCATGCCACCTCCATGGTTTGAACTCAAAGAAGATACATTCTTCTGCTGTGAATTCCTGCAGGTGAAAGCATTAGAACATGCAGAGTCTAATATTGCATTAGCTGAGTACTGAGGTGAATAAGTGTTCTTCTTCTTTGGTTTGGAGTCTTCAGGAAATCCATGTAGCCTATAATATGTCTCCCTTGTATGACCTTTCCACTTACAATAGTCACAAAATAGATGCCCATTTTTCCCTTTATAATTACCCCTTTCATAAGGTCCAGGAGGCCTAGAAGATCCAGCTGAAGCAGACTTCCCAGAATATCCTGATCCAAAGAAACCATGTTGAGGTCCTTTGCTGCTGAATAGTGCTATCCCATCAGAATTATCACCTAAGTCGTTGATACTGGTGATGTTCAGCATACTTACTCGATCCTGGACATATACAACCAGGACAAGGCACTAATGAGTCAAATTCTACCCATATATCCTCTAATTTGGTTAAGTAGCTTGAAATTGAAGAAGTTCCCTGTGTTAGAGTTGCGATTTCTCTGTGCAACTGAAACACTCTAGATCCATTCTCTTTGTCAAACCTTTCCTTTAGATCACTCCATACCGTACAAGCGCTGAAGGCGTATGCTACACAACTGATGAGCTCTTTGCGCATTGAGCTCATAATCCACGATAGGACTATAACATTAACCTTCTCCCATAAATCGTGAAGCGAGGGAGGAAATTTGTCCTTCGTGTGTTGTCCATCAACTAATCCCATCTTGCTTTTCCTTAAGAGCCCAATCCTCATAGATCTGCTCCACAATGCATAATTTTTAGGACCAGTTAGCAGAAAAGAGATAAGAGAGCTACCTGGTGTATCACATCCTTGCAGAAACAGAGGATAATTGGCATCAATTGAAATGGTCAAACCAGTGGAATTTTCCCAGCGTTGTTCTCTTTGTTCATCACCATTGTTGTGAGTTTGAAAATTATAGAAATCTCGCCTAATCAGATCTCAATCAAAAAACTAGGCAAAACGTTCCAGAATACGAGCAATTCACCATTGCTGCTCTGATACCATGATGAAATTCCTTCAATCTTAACAATGGAGTAATTGGAGAACTAAGAACATACAAACGAGAGGGAGAAAATATCTTCTGTCTATTATTTGGAAAACTAAATTTACATTACAATGATTTGGATAATATTTATAGAGGAAAACAAGAAGCTAACCTAAACTAATAATTACAGCTCATCAACAGCTGGCAATTAATTTGCACCAACTTGTCTTAATAGTATAACTAACTCCTAACTAATTTGCTGACACTTTAACTAACTATTTTATTCTTCAATAAAAAGGTTTCTCTCTCCGGTCAATGGGATTCAAACAACTGAATAAGTAGTTTTCGTCTTTACTATTCTTTTCAACAATTCAATAGAAGATGGGATTAATCGGGACAACAATAACATTCTTGGCGGGCACTGCTTTTGGAGTATATTTGTGTCATACTTATGATGTTCCAACTTTCAACCAATTCAAAGAGGTTGTTCCAACTTTCAACCAATTCAAAGAAGCTGCTATTGTCAAGGTCAAAAATCTTGTAGAGACCTATAATCCTTATAGCAAATCCAACAAGGTTGTTGTTACTCAACAAAAAAACAGTTTTTTTTTATGATCGAAAACAACAATAGTCATGCTAAATGAGAGAAGAATACTGCTACAATAGCCTTTGTTTAATGTAATGTATTATTTTCATATTTAAGGTATTGATACATAACTCTAATGTTATTGAATCTTCGATTAATGTTTATCATGTTCAATATATATGTACTTGATACATAAACTTTGTGCTATGTATCACAAAAAAAAAATACTATTTTGAAATAATTACATGTATAATGTATATTATATAAAATATAGTATTTTTCAAACAAAATAAGATACATAAATAATAATGTATCATGCACTAATTTTATAGGCATGATACGTAAATTCGAATTTATACTAAATGTATCTGGCACATAGCAGTTACCAAACAGTAATATATTGATCTCAAACCTAACATCTTATTGACAACAATTACTTATTTAATGTATCTAGTGAAATACAACACTTATCAATTGAAATAAGATACATAAATAGATATGTATCAATAAATATATCCATCTCAAAAACACAATTCAATAAACAATTACACATCATTATAAAAGGGATAGATGATCCAGCAAAGCTATGTATCACTTCAGCATTTTTGTCTGTTGTATTAATGCATAACAGATACATTGAAAATCAAGGCTTTTGTTTTCACCTCAACGATGTATCGGATCTCCAATGTATCTCAAAATTTTATCGACAACTTTGATTCAAAATTGAGAGTTTTTTGGAAGAATGAGAAGAAGAATATTGTATTAATATGCAATGTATCTCGGATTTTTGTCGACATTTTTGATTAAAAAATTGAGAGTTTTTTGGAAGAATAGAAGAATAATTTTGAATTTTGAATTTTGAATTGTGCTAGACTGTTACAATTTGTCAGGAATTGAATCCCATTGTCAACAACACTTCCCCGTGATTTCCTTCTACTATATATCGAATTTTCAAGTTTTTCCTCATCTCATCGATCTCCTGCAATTCTAAATTTGAGACTCACAAAAGAAATTGTTTGTCCAACAACTATTCATTATGTATCTTATCAATTTTTTGGTAAATTTAAATCTAATTTGAATGATTCTTCGATGAACAGGGAGAAAGATGAATAGGGAGAAGAAAATTGATTTTTTCGAATTTGTTGGTTCTGTTAAGATTTGTGTATGACTAATTGACAATAAGAAGAAACATGTAACGTAATTTAATTAGCTTAATATTTTCTTCTCATTTTGTCTTTATTTATCATTCAATAATTACATTTCATCTTTTACCCTACCTTTTCATACTAGCTATACCCCGTACCCTACTTTTCTTGTAGGTATATCATTCAAATTATAAATGTCTGGCATTATGTAACGACGGAGAACGATAAAATCTATCCAAACATTGTATTCATTAAAACAATACACTACGATACACTATGAAACAATGCGTAACAATCATCCAAACAAAATGTTAAAGTTGTCATAACTTTTTTATTTAGATATCTTAATTAGGTTTTATTTTGATTCAATACCTATAGTAAATTTTAAAATGTACCAATCAATTACATTTCACACTGCCTAGCTTGGAAATATTTCAACCTTATATTTGCAAACGCTCTTTACGTGGGATAATTAGTTAATTAAATCACTATTGTGTGAAAGATTAACCTACGAAGAAGTATGGAAAGTTGTTCAAAAGAGGTATGGAAATGGCATGTTCCAAGGGTAATCAACGATTTAATTGGTTAATTATTTCACACAAGAAGCACAAAAACGACTCCAAAATTTTAAGTTTGTGAATTTTTAATAAAATAAAAATATCAATAATAATAGGACAAAAAATAAGTAATGTTTTGTTAAAAAAATAATAATAGGACAATAATATATAAAGAGTAACAATCTCTTAAACACATCATAATAAATAAAAACACTATTATTATAACGGTGCTCGATGACTTGTCATATTCTGAAAACAATCAATGATCGCCTTATTAGGTTCACTTTCAAGTACTTCATCCTTTATATAACAAATCAAATATTCATTCAAAAATTCATCACTAATTCTTCTACGTATATCATTTTTAATAGGGAAAAAGGATAAATATATCCTTAAATTATCATAAATAGTACGTCAATACCCTTCGTTATGCTTTCGGATTGTGTATATCCTTACTGTTAATATTTTGGAATGTATATACCCTTAGAATAAACGGAGGGACACGTGACATGATCTTAACAGTCTATCTAAATTTAATTTAGTTCTTACCCATAACTAAAAAAACCTACCCATCTTTCACAATTTTAACCCATCCATAACCCAAGTTGTAACCAAAAGCACCCAAAATCAAAAGAGAAGTTACGATAAGACAATCAAAACTCTCAAATTCCTCTTTTCTTAACTTCTACAACAAAAACGTATTTCAAACATTTAGATTTGAACAACAATTTCAAACGAAGAAGAGGAGAATTTTTTTTTCCAGAAATCCTTTGGACAATTTCTTATTCTTCATCTTCTTCAACAAAAAACCTTTGTAGAATATTTTAATTAATTTGGCTGAAATCACTCATAAAGATTTTGATTTTGAAGGTATGAAATTGGAAAAACATGATAAACTCAAATCCCTTAATTCAATTTCACTTATAAAGTAACCACCAAGTCTTAATCTCTTTCCCACACTCAATCCATCAGAAAGCCACTTTTAACTTTCCACAACTTTTGATATTTTCCTAACTTTTATTGCATATCCAGCTTTTCATGCTTCTAGGAACACATAACAAGCACCATGATTGAACATAAACTAGAGAATGAAGCAACCCACAACTTGTTTGTGCTGACAAGGTGCACGACAACTATGCTAACACCGAATAAGAAGTGTAAAATCATATGGTGTTTGCTCATCTGTTATGCGCGGGGATCGAATGACTAGAAGAAAAATAATTAATTTGTGGGAGAATTGACACGAGTGGGTGTTAGTTAGGTTAGATTGGGGAAGAAGAAGAGAGTTTTTAACCGGGTTATGGATGGGTTGAAATTATGAAAAATGGGTGAGTTTTTTTTAATTGTGGATAAAAATTAAATTAAATTTGGCTAGGCCTTTAAGATTATGACACGTGTCCCTCCGTGTATCCTAAGGGTATATACGATCCGGAATATTGACGATAAAGATATACACAACCCAAAAATATAACGAAGGGTATTGACGTACCATTTATGATAGTTCGAAAATATATTTATCCTTTTTCCCTTTTTAATATACTTCATAGAAGAATATTTTTTTGCCGCCGTTCCAATAGTGATAGGCAATAATATGTTGCAAATTTCATAATTTGTAAAAGAATTATCTGAACTCAAACTAGTTATAACTATACCAAGCAATAGATCAATATTTAGTTCATCAAAACAATTATTAAGCTCTGCAAATTGCAAATTAGTACATAAAAAAATGATGAGTTTTCGGCATTATAATTAATAGCTTTTCCACTATCAATCGACAAATCAAAATATAAAAATACATATTACTTAATTAATCATAGTTAAATATTTCAAAAGATATACAATTTTACCCTATTTTACACTTACCAACAAATACAAGGCCATTATTTTTATTATTTTATCAAGCAAACTATGTGCAAAAAAATATAGAAAAATACAAATTAATAAGCGGGATTAATGGAGCCGCAAGTTACGGTGAAAATGGGCACAGGAGGGGACGATCCAATCTAATGCTAGATTTGTTATGACGAAAAAGGGAGCGGTGATCAAGAATTGTGATGGAATGATTAAGATTTTTTTACTTTTAATTAGAAATTTCGAGAGTATGTGCTTCTGAAAATGAAAAAACTTCTACTAGAATATCACCTTTAAAAATGAATCCTGTAATACTTGAATATGAATTTAGTTGGACCTTAATATAAATATTGAACACCAAGTCAAAAGTAAAAATAAAATAAAATAAGACTCTAAACCGATCAGTTTTACTTGTTTTAAATAATTTTCACAAATAAGTTAATATATGACAAAAAGCCAATATTTTGTGTATAAAAGCTTGTGGGAAAATTGGAAATGAGCCAAATTCTAAAACAAAACATTTGATTGGTGTAAAATGGGATAAAAATGGTAGTGTTAATGGTACTCTAGTCATAATCTTGAACTTCAATCTATAATGTGTTATTATTGCCCACTAACAAATTTACTCATTTGTCACTATCTATATTCCGTCCCTTTGGGGACATTATATATGTTCTTATCCATTAATTCCACTTCAAAATTACCTCATATTACTTATTATAATACAATATATCCGATATAATTCCACAATAATAAATATTATTTATTAATGTATCTTACTTATTAGTACTGTCAATGTTGTCATGTAACATCGAGGCGGAGTTAGGTGGGGGTTCATGGGTTCGGACGAATTCACTAGCTTTTTAGTAGATCATATATTTGTATTAGAAAATTAAATAAATATAT
>JAJOOH010032694.1:0-22356 GCA_029582605.1 Solanum gracilifrons
TTTATATAATATATATATATATATATATATATATATATATATATATATCAATGTAATGTAATACAGGGATTACAAAAGCGAGATTGTAAAATTATAAGCCCAGTAAGATGCACAAAATGGAAAAATTTGGGCCAGAAAGAAGTCAATCTTGTTCGTTTTAAAAACTAATATAACATATCATTTTTCTCCACTAATGGTATAGCTAAGGATAGACAGATCCAATTCGAGTTAAGTTGAAAGTAGGTATTTTCATTTCGAGTGAAGAGCAAATCTAACATTAATTGAAATTCGAGTAACGAAAATTTTATATTTGACATCTTATTTAAAATCACTTAATTTAAAAGATCGTTAAACCTTTTTGTAAGCTTATATGATAAAGAACAATCTTTCTCCTTTCCTTTTCTTCTTTCTCTTATAAGCTAGAGTGTAAGAATGCATTTTGCACGATTCTAGTATTGTAATGCAGAGGTAAGATTTTACCTTCTTTCATGTTGTCTTTGGCATATCTATTGAACCCTTTGTGGGAATCTTTAATTAGGAAAAAAATTACAAAAAAGTAGGAGTAGTTTCATGTAAAGTTAAGTTGTACGTAACAATAAATAAATATCTAAAAATAAATTAATGGTAGAAAGCATAGAATATTTAATAGGTTACAAATTAAGAACTAACGATATATTTAGTAAAGGTGTAAATTTAACAATTGTTTATCTCGTTTCTAATTTTGTTGGTCTTTAATTTGACACAATATTGTAAACTCCATTAATGGAGTTGAGCTTTTAGCTCATTTGCAGAGAAGAGAAAAGAGGAGAATTGTATTGATTTAGAAACTGAATTGATACATTGAATCTGCACACCTTTTGGTTTATATACAAGTCTGTTACTCAGAGAGTACAAAACATCTTCTAACAACTTGTACTAACTAATGCCACCTAAGCATCTAGTCGACTAACTAACTTTAGTAGTTGGCTAATCCTAACCATACAACTTGTTTAACTCTTCACCATAGTTAACACTCCCCCTCAAGCTTATGGTTGGAAAACATTCTTCATTCCAAGTTTTCTCAATAACAGTTCATATTGTGCGTTTCCCAAACTCTTAGTGAGTAAGTCAGCTAGTTGAAGTTTAGTGTTAATATACTCTGTCATCAGCATTCCTTGACAGATCTTCTCTCTCACAAAGTGACAATCAATGTCTATGTGCTTTGTTCTCTCATGAAAGATGAGATTAGCAGCAATTTGTATTGTTGCCTTGCTATCACATATCATGTTTACAAGAAGATTCACATTAACGACAAGCTCTTTGTACAAGCCTATTATCTATGTAACCTCAGCTGCACAGGTAGCCATACTTCTGAATGCTGCCTCTGCTGAGCTCCTTGATACAGTCCCTTGTTTCTTGGACTTCCATGAAATCAAGCCCCCTCCAAACTTTACAAGATATCCTGTTACAAATTTTCTGGTCTCCAGACATGCTCCCCAATCAGAATCACAGTATGTTGTGAGTTGTGTAGTTGGTTCAGCTGACATCAAAAGTCCTAGACCTGGAGCTTCCTTGATGTACCTTACAACCCTCAATGCTGCATTCATATGTGACTTCTTAGGACAGTGCATGAACTGACTTAACACTTGAGCAGCAAAGGCAAGATCTGGCCTTGTCATGGTTAGATAGAGTAGTCTACCCACTAATCTTTGATACTTTGTACGATCTGAGAGCAAGTTGTCATGTTCAGGATTTGTGGTTGGAACATGTTCATCATAATAAAGGGATATGAGACTCTTGTTCAATTCCAATGGTGTGTGTGCAGGCTTGGCACCACCTAGTCCAGACTCAAAAACAAGTTCTAAAGCATACTTCCTTTGTGTCATTAATATCCCTTTGTTGGACCTAAAGAACTCAATTCCCAGGAAGAATTTCAGTTCCCCCAAATCTTTCATTTTAAACTTCTTCTGAATATCTTGTCTAGTGTTGCATATAACTTGATGATTGCTTCCAGTGACTAGAATATCATCCACATACACTAACACTACCACAATTTCACTACCAAATTGCCTTGTGAATAGTGAATAGTCATAGTGACTTTGGTTGAATCCCATCTGTACCAGTGCCTCAGTCAACTTCACATTCTATTGTCTAGGTGCCTGCTTTAGTCCATACAAAGACTTTTGCAGTTTCCAGACTTTATGAGACTTCCCCTGTCTTGCAAACCCATTAGGAATGTCCATATAAACATCTTCAAGTAAGTCACCATTTAAGAAAGCATTATGAACATCCATATGATAAATGAACCAGCCCTTAGATGCAACAAGAGCTACCACAGACCTCACTGTTACCATCTTTTCAACTGGACTGAAAGTTTCCCCATAGTCAAAACCTTCTTTCTAACTGAATCCTTTTACAACTAACTTGGCCTTTAGTCTTTCAACTTGGCCTGATGCTAAGAACTTGATCTTATATATCCACTTACAGCCAATAGGCTTCTTGCCAGGAAGGAAGTCAACTATACTCTACGTTTTATTACTCTCCAGAGCAACAATTTCTAATTTAATAGCCTGCACCCAACCAGGATGACCAACAGCCTCTTTGAATGACATAGGCTCACTAATAGTTGAATAAACCTGCATAGTCTCCTTATAACCAGGAGACAGATAATCATATGACATGTGATTGGATAATGGATAAGAAGAAGTATTGAATTTAGGCTTAGTAACAAAATCTTGTAGCCATATTGGAGGTTTAGTGGACCTATTTGACCTCTTTGAGGGTGCAGGTAGAGAAGGAACTATGACAGGTGAAGGAGTGGGACTACTGACTGGTGAACTGGTAGAAGAAAGGACTGGAGACTCTTCAGAAGACACTGTAGGATTGGAGGAAGGTGAATGCACAAAAGAAATAGTAGTCTCAATAGGAGTAATTTCAGGTGAGATTGGCAGTGACTCAAGGACAGGAAAGATAGGATTTGAGGATGAATGCATGTGTTGGAAAGAAAATATCTCTTCCTGGAAAATCACATTTCTGTTGACAAAAAAAGATTTAGCATGAATGTCATAAAGGACATATACCTTTTTGTGTAGATGAGTATCCTATGAACACATCAGGGATAACTCTTGGGAAAACTTGTCAAGTATTCTAGGACAAGCAGCATAACATAGACACCCAAACACCTTAAGATGAGATAATGACGGAGGATGCATATATAGTTTTTCAAAAGGCGATTTGTGTGCAAGTAGTTTGGAGGGAAGTCTATTCATGATATACACAACAGTATTTACACACTCACCCCTTAATCTCAAGGGTATAGAAGCCTGAAACCTCAGAGATCTTGCCACGTCCAGGATGGTTCTGTGTTTTCTCTCAACCACACCATTCTGTTGTGGTGTGTACACACAGGTACTTTGATGAATAAGGCCCATTTCACTTAACATATTCTGATACTCAGTGCTAAAAAACTCAGAACCATTATCAGTTCGAAGGATTTTAACAATAGTAGAAATGACATTCTGAACCTGACTAAAAAAGTGCTTGAGAACCATAATTGTGTCAGCTTTAGATGCAATAAAAAACACCTAAGTATAGCTGCTGAAATCATCAACAATAGTGACAAAAAATCTCTTCCCATTATAAGTGGGAACTTTGTAGGGTCCCCAAAGATCACAGTGTAACAGATCAAATGTTGCATTAGACCTATGAGTGCTTACAGGAAATGAGAGTTTAGTTTGCTTTGCTATGGGACAAACAGTACAATGAGAATGATTAGTGCTACTTAAAGTTCTAAGAGACTCATGTCTTTTTATTACATCAAAAGGTGTATGGCCTAGTCTCATGTGCTATGTATCACTAAATTCAGACTTAACAGAATGAACACACTTTATAGGAACTCTACTACGATTGACCAGCTGTATTGGAGTGCTACTTGGTCCTTCATGCAGTATGTAAAGCCCATGTTCTTCCTTACCAATCCCCTTTACCTGACCAGTGTAGAGATCCCGAAAAATGCAAAAGTCAGGATAGAAACCTACTATGCACTGTAGTTCCTTTGTGATCTTGGAGAATGAGAATAAGTTAAACCTAAACTCAGGTAGGAATAAAACATTTGTGATAGGTTGATCTTTAAACACATAGGTATTTCTAGTATGAGAGACTGAAGCAGTTTTACCATTAAGTAAGTGAACCTTACTGTTTGAGGAATTAGTTGTTGCTTTGACATTTTCAAGGTTCTCAAATTTTGATGTAATATGGTGAGATGCTCCAGTGTCTACTATCCACCTTCTAGTTGCAAAAATATTACATTAGAAAGCTCTAAAAGAACTACATGCATCAATAGTGGTTGCTACATTGGCAAATGGCTCATTTGCTGCAGGATCTCCGCCAGGTTTGGAAAGCATATGAAGGATCTACTGATATTGATCCTGTGTGAAGAATGCTCCTGTAGAAGAACCTGCACCTATCTTGCCAACATTGTATTTGTTTTCTTGTTCAATATTAGTTGAAGCTTCTACCTGGTTTGCATACAGACCATGTGCTATTGGCTTCCTCTTGGACTTAGAATCATCAGGATATCCTACAATCTTATAGCATTGGTCCCTTGAATGTCCCTTGCAACCACAGTGCTCACATATGATAAAGTTCTTCCTGTTTTTGTAGTTTTCTCCAGATGAACTAGCACCACCATTATATCCTCTATTAGAGCCTCCTGAGTAAACACCTTTTAAGGTACTTGCACTACTATTGTAGTTGTTGCCTTTGTGAGTATACATTGTTGAGCCTTCTATCATCCCTGGACTGGTGGATATAGAACTTGCAAGATTCCTCTGACTTTCTTGATTAATTAAGAGTGTATAGGCTTTGTTGAGACTAGGTATGGGACTCATCATGAGGATTTGACTCCTAGGAGGATAGTAGGACTCATTTAATCTCATTAGGAACTGCAGTAGTCTTTGATAATCACAGTGTTCACCAAACTTCTTTGATTCAGGACAGGGGCAGCTAGGGCAGGGCATAAGAGCATCATACTCATCTCATAGATCCCTTAGTCTAGAATGATAATCAACAATAGCCATTGTACCTTGAATTAGTGTGTGAATCTTCCTATGTAGCTGGAAAATTCTAAATTCATTTACGGTATCAAACCTTTCTCTTAGATCTAACCACACTTTGCGTGCATCAGATGCATAAACTACAGAGCTAAGTAAACCAGGTCTTACAACATTCATGATCCAACTTAAAACTACTGCATTACATTTCTCCCACTGATCAGATAGTTCTGGACCAAACATAGATTTAGGGAACCTTCCATCCACAAATCCTAACTTGCTTCTTCCTACTAGACCAATCCTAAAATATCGACTCCACAAAGCATAATTTTCTGAGCTTGTTAACTGAAGTGAGATTAAGGAACTACCTGGTGTATCAGTGTGCTGAAGAAAGAGTGGGTGATTATGATCAATTACAGGGAATGCGACTGAGCTGGTACCTCCATTACCAGTGCTTGTAGCTCCATTACCAGTTCCTCCAGTTGTGGTTTCAATCGTCATTTGTTACTAGCTTGGGCTCTGTGATGCTTTCTCTTAATTCACCTTTAGTCGTTGGTGAATCTGAAGTATGTAATGGTCACTGCTATGCTATCAACTTCCTAGGATCGGAAGCTCTGATACCATGTAAACTCCATTAATGGAGCAGAGAAGAGAAAATAGGAGAATTGTATTGATTTAGAAACTGAATTGATACATTGAATTTGTACACCTTTTGGTTTATATAGAAGTCTGTTACTCAGAGAGTACAAAATATCTTCTAACAACTTGTAACTAACTAATGCCACCTAAGCATCTAGTCGACTAACTAACTTTAGTAGTTGGCTAATCCTAACCATACAACTTGTTTAACTCTTCACCATAGTTAACAAATATTACACACCAACTACTTTTTATTTGTTTGAACTGTTCTCTCATTTTTGTCTTATAATGATTGAACATTGCATATTTGAATAGACAAAAAAAAAAATAGGAGAAAAAACAAACAAATAAATGGCTACACAATTGGCTCTTGGCATGCATCATATTAATCTTCATTATGTTAATGCAATTCCAACTAATTAATACGACTTTGTAACTATCTTGGTTGATTAATATTTTTGGGACATATTTGCCTTTTGCGTCATGCTTGTATACTTGAAAAAAATGTGGTCAACTTTCCAATTCCGTTGGCTATTCATGTTTGGCCAGCTCCACACAATTAAAAGATATTTGTAATTAATATCATTCATAATTAGTTTAGATGATCATTCAAGTCCAAATCGGTCATACTATCTGTAATAGAACAGTATGATAAAGTACCTAAAGAAAAATGTGTAGGATATTATAGAAATAAGTTGGAAAAAACTTATCCGCACCGGGCGTATATCAAATTAATGTAATTATTATTATTATTATTATTATTATTATTATTATTATTATTATTATGTGATTTAATGAAGTAAAATATTTATTAATTAATTAGGGTTAAGTAAAATGAACTATAAATTTAAACACATGACATGCATGTATTGGATTGGAGCATACACCCGGAATCAAGATTAGACTACAATGATTGTTCTAGAGTAATATAGATCAGCCAATTATATTATTGATAATTCGGACAGAACAAATTATGGAATCAAGATTAGACTGCTGCTTACGAGAGAAACAATTTATATTTAGAAAGAACACAATAAAGTAATTAGCTATTATGTGAATGTATGTGTTAGGTTGAGTCATCTTATTCTCTTCTCGTGTCATATGGAATTATGGGTATGATATTATGGTCAATGAAATGAATTACAAATCGTGAAATATCAGATTAAAATTTCACTTAAAAATAGAAGAAGCGATTTTACTATTAGAAAAACATTCTTTTACTGAAAAGGCTATCTGAATTCTGATGGACAAATTTTGTACCGCTATTCCAAGAGACTTTGCTAGGTGTCTTTTGAAAAATCAAATACTTTTATCCTCAATTTTTTAAGATATACTTAGAGATGTCTCTCGCTCAATTATGTTAAGTGCCTTCTTAATTATAAGTTTTAATTGACTATTCCGTGAGACTCTCTAGGTGCAAAATAAAAATAAATTTAAAATTTCAGACACTATCCCTCAAGAATATAAAGAGATCGATATATACTTAATTCTTAATTTTAATAAATTAACGTACGTCTCTCAATATATAATGAATACTATGTATCAATATTATATGATTTTGAAAGCATCGAGATCGTCCATTAGTATATTTAATTTTTCCTGAAGGTAAAATATCAATGGATGATCGAGGGGTTCTAATGGTATTTTTCGGAGTCTTCCTTGGTAAAATTAACCAATCACGATAAATATGGATAAAACTTCATTACAAATGGACATACCTCAATATATAAATCTCATATGTAAAACTAGATTTTTTAGTAGTGTATTCTTTTTTATTTGTCAAAAATTTTATGTACAAAGATTATGATATTTATGTAATTAGTCAAGGTGCGTATGACATAACTCTCGATACCGAGATTATTTTACAAAAAATGGATGCTAGCTTGCTAGTGATAGCTTTGCTACTCATGAAGACCCCACGTTCCATTACTCATGGATGGCATCGTGTTGGAAATAATTGGATATCTTGTGTTTTTCTTCTGGAATAACCTAAGCATCGATATAGTTTGTTTGTTGTAATAATGATAATAGAGCTAACAGCCTTCAACTTTGCCGGCATGCAGATGAACTCCAACACTGAATTTGGAATAATATGTGGGCTTGCTTTTGCTTTAGGTTTTAGTTCAAACTTTGTTTCAACTGATCTATTTCATTTTATTGACACCTTTTTTTCTAAATTAAAATTCTAATGTCACTTTGTGTTAGTGAAACTATTTCGTTCTTTCATACTTTCTTTGTTTCTAATTTATTTAACACTATTTGATCAAATAAAGAAAATTTTGTTATGTTATCAAATTGTTCTTATTAATCTCTTTAGTTACTTACTTTTAGTTGAATTCTCCTCATAATAAAGTGTTAACTGTGATTAAATAAGAATTATACCACTAATGTGACTTTAAAAAAAATGTGACATCCTCATTTAGACAAGCTAAAAAATAAATGCTACATAAATTATGCAGAAAATAATGACGGTTATGATACATTAATTTAAAAGTACTTTGACTTAGAAAATATTACTTATGACACACTAAAAATAAGGTTCTCTTTTAAAGAAAGTATAGTTTCATATTTAAAGAAATCACTCCATTTGCATTTAATTTAATTTATTGTAAGATGTCATAATTTTTTTTTTACTTTAATTATTAATTTGACTAAACAATCTGTGTGATGTGATACGACATTTTTTGTTACATTGACCTGTTTCTTTTTACCCGCTATTTATTAGCCGCGTAAGTCACATTAAAAGAGTTAAAGAGAGAAAAAAGGCTGAGTTTCAAATTCCCATATTTTGTTTGTTGTCCCTCCTTCCTCCTCCTTCAATCATTTCAATTCCAACTCACACACTCTTCTTCCAGCTAATAATAAACAACTTCATCTCTACTTGTCAAAATTCACTGCTTCCAACCAACAAACGCCGTTCCGCCGCCGGGATCTGGCGCAATGGCTACGCGTGGCTGACTTGTTCTACGCGTCGTCAGTTGAAGTAATACTAATAAAAAGTTGAGACAGAAGAGAACGAAGTCGCCTTTTTTTCGTTTCCTTTCTCTTTCGTTTTCATTGACCTTTTCCTTATTCAACTTGTACTACTAAATATTGTATCCTTTGCTTTATTTTAATTGATTGAGAGAGAAGAAAGGGATAAGAAAAAAGAAAAGAAGAGATGTATGGAGTGGCTCCGCCCAAAAGTACAGATTCCGGCGGTGGTGCAGCCAATCAGGCCGCCTTTATACGGACTTATCAGGCCTGGAAGGGAAGTAATGTAAGTGATTGACCTTTTTCCTCTACTCTTCTATTTTGAGACTATATGTAGGTTTAAAATGAGTATTACTGGGATCTCAGATTTTCTTTTGGAACTTCATACTTTTGTTTACCAGGAGTCATAGCGATATGATTCTGTTTTTCAAAAGTTTGATTAATTTGTGATTATTCCTTTATTATTTTGTCTGTTACCTGTTTGAGATCGTTGAATAGCTACTATTGATTTGAATCCCCCCGTTTTTCCTGAACTTAGTGTATTGTTTAAGCCTTTGCCTGCTGAATTTAGCTTTAAATACCTGATACTTTTGGAATTATTTCGTAATATGCTGTAAATGTTAGATTTAGAATGATGGGGAAGGCAGACAGACAGTTACTGTTTGGACCTCTGATTGTCGTCCTTTTGAAACGACTAAAGAGCATTGGTTCTATGGCTTCTAAGCTTCACTTCTCCAAGTGGTGATCACATTATATCTTCCGCTGAGTCATAGCCACAAATTTGGACTCTTTCCCCTTTAAATTTTCTTTTAGAGTGTGATGGCATGGAGCGAAGTTTAGTGGATGCATTGTCATTTGGTTCAAAGATAAGATTATTCAAGTCAATTGAAATGAAAATAAGATAAAAGATATGAAAATGCAACTACTTTTGCTCTCAGAATAGCTGTTGCTGTGATAGTAGGCAGATTCCTGCAGTTTGTAAGGTTTAGTGTTCCATGGACTCTGAAGTGCAGGAAATATTTGGT
The DNA here is from genome assembly GCA_029582605.1 of Solanum gracilifrons. Lineage (NCBI taxonomy): Eukaryota > Viridiplantae > Streptophyta > Magnoliopsida > Solanales > Solanaceae > Solanum > Solanum gracilifrons. The sequence continues at coordinate 9,668 of JAJOOH010032694.1, forward strand.
GGTAAATATTTCAGGTTCCAATGTAGGCAACGGTTTTGTAGTTGATGCAAAGTAGGAGAAGTCTCTCTGAAGGAAACAAAAGTAGAAATAATTGTGTTGATATTCCTAAGTCTTCTCTTACAAGTACCTACCCTAATTCGATGAGAGCTTAACTGCTGTAAAATTGACTCTTATAAAAAGAATACACATTAAAGAGGCATTTGTAGACTCCAAATCCGAACATTTCCTATTCATATGATATACTTGGACAAATTAAGTTGACATTACCACACTTAACCAAAGAAGATATGAAAATGCAACTACTTTTGCTCTCAGAATAGCTGTTGCTGTGATAGTAGGCAGATTCCTGCAGTTTGTAGGGTTTAGTGTTCCATGGACTCTGAAGTGCAGGAAATATTTGGTGGTAAATATTTCAGGTTCCAATGTAGGCAACGGTTTTGTAGTTGATGTAAAGTAGGAGAAGTCTCTCTGAAGGAAACAAAAGTAGCAATAATTGTGTTGATATTCCTAAGTTTTCTCTTACAAGTACCTACCCTAATTCGATGAGAGCTTAACTGCTGTAAAATTGACTCTTATAAAAGAATACACATTAAAGAGGCATTTGTAGACTCCAAATCCGAACATTTCCTATTCATATGATATACTTAGACAAATTAAGTTGACATTACCACACTTAACCAAAGAAGATAGTGAAAATAGCAATTTCACAATTTTTCTGTAAAATACGGCAAATCAGGTAAATACCAAATACCTTTATGAGGGTACCTCGGAAGGAAGGATCGAAAGTAAAAAAAAAGAAGAAAATAAGGTGAGCAGAAATCAATACACTAATTAAAGCTCTACAAAACTTTGAGATGCCTCAAAATTCTAGTTGGCGCTAAAATGAAGCAACTACATGTACTGTTGACAAGCTATTCAAATTAGATGTATTATTGCTATATTTTGACATTTCTTTGCAATAACTAAGCTTCTTAAGGCACATATGTCGTGATTGTGCATACTTTTTTCTTGACATTAGTGCTTCTTGATTATGCAGAAATTTATTCTTCAAGGAAGGTTCATCTTTGGACCTGATGTCAGGTCAGTCTTTATGACTATCTTCCTAATAGTCGCCCCAGTTGCTGTTTTTTGTGTCTTTGTTGCGAGGAAATTGGTGGATGATTTTGCTGGTGACTGGGGGTGGTCAATCATGGTTGTAGCTGTTGTTTTCTCAGTATATGTAAGTGTGTATATTTTTGCGTCCACTGACAACATGATTTGGATTTTGCTTGTGCTTTATCTCCCGATTAGAAATTATATATGATTTCTTCTATAATAAGTCAATTTATTGGATTGGTTTGATAATAGTCTTTGTTTTTTTGACTCTGTGCCATTGATTCCACTATTATTAGTGAGGCATAATGGAGCAATTTCTTTATATTTATAGAGATAGGGGACATAATTCATATGGATATAGTAAGTCTTGCTAGGGCTGCTTTATGAAATATCTAACCTGATGGTTGGATGGTTGTGTGTCCTACTCAATACCATGATGTTAGTTCATTCTAAAAAGTAAAAACTTGACTACTTCCTCTAATAGTTTGACTACCTGTTCCTTGGTCAATGTTATTTATTTGCTCCGGCTATTTCTTTTTCCTGGTCACATGATTGTAATTCAATATTGGCATTGGATGATGAAGTGAGTAGTTGGAACCGATAGGTGATGAACATATTTATTTTGCACCAGTAGCTGGAGCAGAAGTGGTTATATATGGCAGAAAGCTTTTGTGATTGTGATGATTTAAGAATTCTGATTTTGATTGTAATGGATCTCGGCATTTATATCTTTGTACCTTAGACACATTTTAAAGTAACAACACTATCTGAAGAGGTGAAGACATTGCCAAGGACTTGGCTCTTTTGATATGCCCGTAAAAAAGTGTTGGATCGATGATTATGTCAAACGTGTCTACTCAAAACAAGGGGTTGGATATATCTTGTCCAGACAGTGCAGATTACATTTTGAAGATATGCTGGGTTTGAAATATTGAGTTCACGTTCTTCCAATTTTTGTGGTTGCACAAACCGAACCATTGCCCTTATCAAATATGGATGTTGTTTTCGAAAGAGTGTTTACTAGACTCTATTGCTATTGTTGATCAACAATTGAAATCTACTGAGCAAAAAGGGCATCGTGTATTCAAACAAAGTGAAAGTCCTCTTACAAAGAGCATGATGGATCTAGCATTGTCTCAGTGTAATTAGAAGCTAGGGATGAGAGAGCCAATAGTTTAAAGCCCTATATGGTAAACAAGGTTTATGCTTTGCCAAGCTAGGAAGGGAATAGGCACGCATGTTTCAGAAGGTAGAGCAATGGTGCGATCCTTGTGCAAGTCCATAGAAAAGCTGCTGATAAGTTGGGAGAATCAAGCTAGTCTGCTATTGCAACGGAGATCATAATGACGAAGTTTGAAAAAAAGGGTGAAGATTGGATAGTGGCATCTTTGGGAGTAATGTATCACTGCTACTTTCTGATGACAAAAAATAAGATTTATAAATCTTTACTTATCTGGGGGTCAGTGCTCTCCAGCTAAAGTTAGCTTTGAAGGTCTTCAGAGATGGGCCATTGTGTGACGACCAAGCAATGAGAGTCTAATTGAGAAGTCCTGTTCTCTGGTGAACTTGCTGGAGTTGACAAAAATCTTGCTCTTCTTTAGTTTTAGAAGCAGAACATATCGATTGCCAACAGTTTTAGAAGTTTGTACTTCATTCTCAAAGAATGACGAATGCTTGACAGTTAACTTGGGTGAATGGTGTTTGGAAGAGATTGAACTAATTCCATGAGGAACCTAGGGAATCTAGAGGAGAAGAATTACAGTTAAATATTCACTTTATTGGTCTAGAATGACCTTTTCTTCTTGAGAAATAACTGAAATGACAGAATTATTTGCCATAAATGAATTTCCCTTTTTTTTATTTTACAGATACGGATATTTTAAAATCCACATTTTTCACTGGACACATAAAAAATTTATGCCCAAAAATTGAGATAATAATATGTACCTTATATGTGGTTCAATTTTAGGTAGAAGAAATTTGCCAGATTTCATTGCGCTTTCTCCGTGTGCAGAATTGCAATAATTGAAATTTTCTTGTCTTACTTGATCTTTTACTATGTTGGCCATACCTTAGTGCTTTGGTGATACTGGCTTTTTATTAGCTTTCTAGAAGGAGTGCATTAAACTTCTGTAAAAGCATTACTCCTTGCATCTCATCTTGTTTTTGCATTAGTCAGTTCATCTTGGAAAATTTGAAGTTGCTTGAATATTCTCTGCCGTACAAGGGCGTGAAACTAGGTTCTTGCAGTCTTATGTTTACTTTTATTATATCACATAAGGTGGACCTTTGTTTTCCCTGAGTACACCACGTAACAGATAGCCTTCTGAATTCTTAGTAGGAAAAAGTTCGTAATGTTTCAGGCTGATGTTTTCAAATAAATGAACTATTTAATGGGTAGTTTTTACTGTATCTTTTACTTTACCGCTACAAAATTGTGTAGATTTATGAGTAAAAACATATAATAATCATCATTTTTCTTTACAAAGGTCATAGTGCTTCTTCTACTGACTTCTGGAAGAGATCCCGGTATAGTTCCTCGCAACCTTCATCCTCCAGAACCAGAAAACTTTGAAGGGAGTGCTCAAGCTGGACCTGGTCAAACTCCCCAATTGCGTTTACCCCGCATCAAGGATGTGACTGTCAATGGAATAACTGTGAAAACCAAATATTGTGACACCTGCATGTTGTACAGGCCTCCACGTTGTTCACACTGTTCAATTTGTAACAACTGTGTGGAACGTTTCGACCATCACTGCCCCTGGGTCGGACAATGCATTGGATTGGTGAGTATCTCGTTCTAATTACAAGCATCTTCTTTTGCCAGTAGAAGCTGTCAAAAAGAAATGCTTTTTCACATAGCTCTTGATCTTACAATGCATTCATGGCATTTCCCTTTAATAATCATCCTAATCCATGGTAATTTGTATCATACGGTGGTGGTCATTGATTTATTTATTTTTCCATTTAGTTCTGAATTCGTTTGCAGTATGAGGATAAATTGCACGTTTCTTTTTTTCCTTTAGTTCCTCTTTTCTAGTTATTAAACTTCTCAGACTGTGGCGTAATCTGCACTTTTGCATGCACATCTAAGCTCGTCTTTATGAAAAAATCTGTAATGCATAGCTAGGCAGTCACTTGCCTTTCTCAAAAGATACTTTCTGCCATTTATATTTTGTTTTTCTGTCTTTCTCCTGAATCCATAGAACTTCACCCTAAAAACATATTCCTGGATAATAAGTTACTTCCTCTCTAAGTAATTAGGTTAGAACAACACATGAAAGAGCTGCAGTTTGTCCATTTACATTTTCTTCCATAAACTCTTCAGGCTAAGGGTTTGTAGCTGATATTGCCATTCTTGCAGTGGTATGTTTTGACCAAGTATCAACAACAAAGCAGATTTGATATTTTTCTTTGCACTGAGAATCTTTGTAACAAAACGGGTGTCCTCTTTTTATTTCATTAGTATGTTTAACGAAGTCTTTTGAGACAGAACTTTTCTGATTGTGATGATTGATATATTTCCCCTTTATCTAACCCATTGAAAGAATCTTGCTCTTGAAGCTGTGATTTTGGTAATAGGGTTGAGACATGTATTATACTTTGGGTTTTATAGTTTTACTGGCAGACATTATGCTGGTCACACAGCAAAGGCTTACTTCCATAATGTCTGTAGCTTTCTTACTCTAACCATGTTATGTTTGTTGGTGCAGAGGAATTACCGTTTCTTCTTCATGTTTGTCTTCTCAACAACCCTCCTTTGCTTATACGTGCATGGCTTTTGCTGGGTGTATATTAAAAGGATCATGGATGGTGAACAGACGTCAATCTGGAAGGCAATGGCCAAGACTCCTGCTTCTATTGTGCTAATCATTTATACATTTATATCAGTTTGGTTTGTTGGTGGATTGACCGTCTTCCATCTATATCTTATTGGCACAAATCAGGTAGTGTTAGGTTCTTTAAATTTAATCCCCTTCTTTTTCGTATTCTAAGAGTCAAACTTAACCTCATGTTCTAGTTCTCTATCATCTCGATGGCTTCCAATTTTGGGGATTGGAGTACAACCTATTTTGACATTTGCATCATTTGTGTGCTTGCAGTCAACATATGAGAATTTCAGATATCGGTATGATCGGAGGGTCAACCCTTTTGACAAAGGTGTACTTCACAACTTCTTAGAGATATTCTGCACTAGTATACCTCCTTCCAGGAACAACTTCAGAGCCAAAGTGGCGAGAGAACCTGGAATACCACCTCGTGAAGTTGGAGGTGGTTTTGTTAGTCCAAACATGGAGAAAACAATGAGTGATTTAGAAAGGGGAAGGAAGCCTTCTTGGCATGAAGAAAGGAGAGGAGCAAATGAATTTGAAGGACAGACTAGAAATGATAATCGATTTGATAAAGACGAAGAGCTATCAGTTATATCCGCAGAGCTAAATGGTGCCACATTGCCAGATGGGCGTAGTATACTACATCCAAGGCGCTCTAGTTGGGGAAGAAGAAGTGGAACCTTGGAAATACCACCTGATGTAGTTGCTATGGCATCTGAAATTGGAGACTCAAATAGGATAACTGTCAGTAATGGTGCTTTCTCAACCGAAAACCAGCAATAGTGATTGACCTTGGTGTTGTTTAAGCTATTGTAAAAGAACTGACAATTGTAAAGATCATTAGCCAGAGTTTATGGGTGGGATCAACCCTTCTGACTTTATCTTCCAGGCTTCTTTGTGTGTATATTATTTTTTTTATTTTTTTTTTGTTTTAATTTTTTCTTTACTTGTGTGAAAGGCAACAGAAATTCTTTGCAGTGTGTTTATTTTGCAATAGGTTCAATGTTAATTATTGGCAACACCCAACAGCTTAAAGGCAAAATGAAAAAAATTCATCCAGTCTGCCGTAATTTATAAGAATTGGGATTTAGGTATTATATCAATGGCCTTTCTCGTGAAGGGACGGAAGTGAGTAAAATAAAAATGAGAGCATCTCTCAGCATTTAGTAATTTATAACAACACCACATGAACTGTATTGTGCAACAAGAAAATTTTACTACAAATTTCTTTGAAGGAACCAAAAAAGATTATGGAGTTCATTTTATAAAGCCAATCTTTCTTCACTGCATGCTCTGAACCCGTTTCATTATGAGCAACGTCATCTCCATGTATCGTTGTGCACAGTGACTTAAGCAATTATATTCACTGGAGCTGAACTTGCTTCCAGGAGTACCAGTCACGCATTTGTCCCAGCAGGAACTTGTAAGCTTTGCAACTACTTCATTGACCATGGCTCTTTCCTTCTCTTGCTGCATAAAAGGAATAAATCAGGAGCTAATATTAGAAAACTGTACGCACAGGGAAAAGCAGACACCAACATTCAAACCGAAAACTGGCATATTGTCAAAATTATATACAAGTTGGGGCAACTAAATCAAATCAAGCGGTCAAGTCATGCACTGTCTTCTTCCAAGTTCCAACACAACTAAGAACCTAATATTTGTAGAGACATCTCAAAACACTGCAGATAAGTCAGCATGGAACTTTGACATTGGCAAATATATAACAGTAAAAACGATAAGACGTGGAAAGACAAGAAACAGATTAAAGAAAAACCTTAAAAATAAGTATTGTTGGAATAACAGATGGGTTTAATTTTCAAAATGCAAATTGACTAGAGTATAACATCTAGCAGAGACTGCAAGTTACTCAAACAAATAATAATGAGAGAAGATCACCTAAAATGGCTTGGTAATGTCCTATGGACACCTTTATATGCATCGGGGTCAATAGAAGTGAGATAGACTAAAATCACATAAAGAAATTTGTCAGAAAAACATGTATACAATATCTCAGAATCATAACACAACAGAAGTGAAAGATCCATAACAATGGATGCCAAGCCTAGGTGTGAACTGAATTTTTTTAGCTCAATTAGAACAGGATTTAATGCCTATCCCACTAATGCTACACTTAAATTAATCTCCACTGTTGGTAAGGAGTCTTTTTCTTCTGAGAACGTTGCAAGTAGCCTTTGTTGTCTCTTTAAAGATATGTAGTCTGGTGTAAGAATCAGTAATATAAGATTTAGGGAACCTCTAGTTTTAGACAATTTTTAATTTGCCTTGAAATATAAATTACTTGGTACTGAATAAAACACACTTGAACATAGTATAAGTGGATATAGATGATTCAGATAATCAGCCCCAAATATTTTTTGATTGAATAGTTGATTGACTAATACTGATTAGATTATATAAGAAAAATCAGCAATAAGATGTTCTTATCTGCTGTTGCACTAAAAGAGCTGCCAAGTGCTAACCATAAAAGAGTCGCAAAGGACAAGTTTGCATAGTAAAAGCTAAATCATACATCGATACTACTAACTCATACACACACGGAAATACTGCATATGGTTCTCAAGCTGATTTCATTTGATTTACCAAGGCCAAACACAGGGGCGAATGGAGTGTTCAAGCACTAGTTCAACAAACAATGGGGATCAAAATGACAGACCTAAAGGAGTTCACCGCACCTCATAAAATCTACCATACTAGTACTGTTCTTCTCATTTCGTCACTAGTGTATGTGTCCTAGATACAGATTTCACAGCTTCAGAACTATTCGTGAAGAGTGCTAGAGAATCATCACATATTGAATATGCATATATCTTTCAAAATTATACCACCTACAGCCAAGATTAAGCCAAAAAATAAAATCAAATCAATAATTTCCCTATCCATTAAGTCATTCAAATAATATCCACAAGCGGATTTTAGTAGCTCAATTGGTAGACTACCTAAACTTTCACGGCGAGGGTTCGATTCCTTACATTCTGGTCCTCTCCACTATTTTTTCTTTTAAAAAAATATATATATATCCCCAAAAAGAAACATAACTGAAAAGAATGAATCCTTCTAAATCCAGAGCAGCATCAAAGTATATATCCAGAGACATAATGCTCAAATAAAATTTTCAAATTATATCAATTTACAGAGATGAAGCAAAACAGAGATCCTAAATACATATCAAATAAAATTATAGATGATATAAAAGCTTACATTGAGAAGTTGCTGCAATTCGGGAGACGACTTAAAGGCTGAAGGATCCATGCAGCTTTTGGGGAACAAATGCTTCCTTCTGGTTTCCCTGAAAATGGTTAAGATTTCTGGACTTACCAGTTAAAACCCTATGCAAAACCCTAACAAAAAGTCGATCGAAGACGACGGGTCGTATGAAATGGGCTACGATTGGATCCGATAGGCCCGTTTTCTGTACCAAATTGAGATTATTAGCCCAATCGTTTTATTGTGTAACGCATAAGCTTGTTAATATGAGGCAAATTTATGCAAATGCCTCTTTTTAGGTCACTATTTAAATTTTGTCTCTGTTTTAACTTGTATAAATATAACACTCATAAACTTACTCCTCTAGATAATGTTAGATTTAGATCAAATATTTGCTTAATTTTGTAGATAAAAGTTTGACGATTTAAAATTGCAATTAAATATTATCACATAAGACTTTTTAATTTGCTCAAATTAAAGCAATGTTCAAATCGTGAAAAAAAGAAAGTGTGTCATTTACAAAATAATTATCCCAAAAAAATATATAATAGCCAACAAAAATTTCACTTCACAATACAGTCAAATTTCATGGTTGCTATAGTGAGGTAGTGTTATACATGTGTATTGTCATTTGCCGTTTAGATCTCGTTTAGCTGCTATAAACAAAAGTACACAAAAAAATAATTTTAATGATTAATTTGCGTATCTAGAAGAAAAAATGTAGTATTTGTTAACCAATTTAACCAAAAATTAGAAAGAGTATGAATGTAAAGTTGGTGCACCAGTAACCTTTTCTCGTGAATTATAATCATAATTAATAACACAATTTAAATATATTACTATCATTAAGGAATATGAAAATTATTTTCAAGAGACCCTCCGCTGAAAAGTTAAATTCATAGATTAAGTGGATGCATGAAATGAGGAGTAGAAGAGAGAGCTGACTTTTATGACTTTTTTTTATTTTTTTAATCTTTTTCAAATGATGAGCACGCAGCTCTTTTAGAGAAACACTAAAGTTGGTACTAATTTATAAGCAACATCTTCTCAACGAAGCAAAGCACCTATATAACCAAATCAATAGTCAAATGCCCCTTTCTTAATTAGGATCTTTGCTTTTCTTTTTTTTCTCAAAGTTAAAAAAGCATATAGCTTTTTTCTTACTTTCTTTTAATTTCTTACTTTCGAGCCAAAAGATTTTCAAATAAACAACTATGGCCCCAAAAGAAATGCCACTTATTCACTGTACCAGATTTCACTCACTAATTCCATTAATTAATCAATAATTAATGTATGGGGATTAATTAATTAAGGAAAAGAAATGATTAGTACTGAGGCAATTATAACAAAGAAGAAGAAGATGTGGAGCGATTAGCTTTTTAAGTCAGAATTCCAATATATAACAAAGTGAAAGACTATGCATCTATTAGTTCAATCAAAAAGTTAAATAATTTGATATGAGGTCATTTTTAATTCGAAAGAAAAAGGCGGGAGGACAAAGATTTTTCTCATGTTGCAAAGCTACTCTCTCAGTTATTTTAAAAAAAATTAAAGACTATATATTTGAGTTCACACTAAATATAAGTTAGTTAGTTTAACGACTTTTGTATTATGATAAAACCATATAAATTGAAACAAAGAAAGTTGCTTTTTTTCTTCTTCTTCTTTCTAAATATTGAGTCTGATTAATAAAAGCTAGAAATGTATATTACCTACATATTTCAAACAGAATTTGGTCTCTTATTAAGTAGCTATTTGAAAACTTTACTTTAAGCACATTCACTTTCATGTTTTATCATTAGTGTATATGTGTCCATATGTTTATTTTTCCTTGTATAATTTTCAGTCACTATTGCTTTTTATAGAAAAATAAAGAAACATTTGTAAGCGTGAATATAGTGATAGGAGGTTAGACATGCACTATTAATGGTTTACTTTACTGCTTTATATTACTTTATAAGTTTGAGACAAAATAATGCATTTGCTTACATATTGGATTATGACTCAATTGTATCGAAAATGCAGTCACAATAAAGTAAACCATGGCATGTTCTTTAAAGCAAAAATCTAAACTTAAAATAAAAATAAAAATTGTCATATGCATTTACCTATGAATTTGAATTATAATATATCAATAGTAAAAAAACTATACAATCATTACTACAAATTTGACTTGTTCAAAATAGGGTAAAGGGTCAAATATGCTCCTAAACTATTCGAAAAGCTCTAGATATATCCTCCCTTTAAAGTTTGGCTCACTCATGCCATCGCCGTTCAACTTTTCATCTAAATATGCCCTTATGGGCGTTAGTTGGCCTGCTGGACATATCCAGCTCATTTTTCATTTCTTTAAATACCACATGGAATTGCCATGTCATTTTGACTTTACCACATGACAATTATATGAAAATGGAAAAGGATCAATTATGCCCCTAAAAAATTTGAACCCATAAATCAACTCTCCTTTTAAATAAACTAGCCGATCCGTTTTCAACAATTTTATTTAAATTTTTATTTTTTTGGGTAAAATCCCGAAAATTAGTAATTGATTAATAAAAATTAGGAAAAATATGAAAAAATATATAAAATTAACGCCAAAAATTTACAAATATATATTGTAACTTAAATTCAACAATTTTTTTAAATTTTTATATTTTTCGGTAAATCCCGAAAATTAGTAATTGATTAATAAAAAATATGAAAAAAATAAAAAAATTCAACAATTTTTTTTAATTTTTATTTTTTTAAATAAATTACTCATTTTCGGGATTTGCCGAAAAAAATAAAAATTAAAAAAAATTGTTGAAATTTTTGAATTTAAGGTTACTATATTTATTTGTGATTTTTTGGCGTTAATTTTATATATTTTATATTAATCAATTACTCATTTTTGGGATTTACTGGGAAAAAAAATTTAAAAATATTGTTGAAATTGTTGAATTTAAGGTTACAATATTTATTTGTGAATTTTTGGCGTTAATTTTATTATTTTTTTCATATTTTTTATTAATCAATTACTCATTTTCGGGATTTATCGAAAAAAATAAAAATTTAAACAAAATTGTTGAAAACGGATCAGGTAGTTTATTTAAAAGGGGGGTTGATTTATGGGTCGGATTAGGTATTTATGGGTTCGAATTTTTTAGGCGCATAATTGATCCCTTTCCAATTTCATATAAATGTCATTGGTAAAGTCAAAATGACATGGCAATTCCATGTGACATTTAAAGAAATAGAAAATGAGCTGGATATGTCCAGCAGACCAACTAATGCCCATAAGGGCATATTTAGACGAAAAGTTAGATGGCGAGGGCATGAGTGAGCCAAATTTTAAACGGAGGGTATATTTAGATCTTTTCAAATAGTTTAGGGGCATATTTGACCCTTTACCCTTCAAAATAATATAAATTGGGAGTGTCCTGTGACATTTTTACATTTGTTTGGAATTATATTAGTACTCCACGCGCTTATGTTTCATGACAACACGGCTTATATGAAAATGAGTCATCAAAAGAATGTATTTATAGTGAATTTAGATGATTCCGTGAATAATAGAACTTTTGCAAACTTTAATATCTATTTTCTTTATAAAAAAAAAAAAGGTCTTAATTTAAGGGAGGCTTTATGTTTTTTCTCTATATAAAACTATGAATACATACAAGTAAGTTTACTATAGGTATTTATTTATTTATTTTAGTGAATATAGGTACTAATAAATACCAACTTTACTGCTTAAATACACGAGGGCGTGCAACTTTAATTTACCGGGCTCGTGCATCTCTTTTTCCTATTATATTACTACAGAATTAATTTAATTTATATGTTGGATAATTTTTTATTTTTTTTTATATGTTGGATAATTAGTAGTCAATTCAAGGGTAAAATGTCAAATGAAAGAGTCATTTCGTTTATGGCCCTTTAACATTTTCACATGCTTTTGAAATATAAAGTAAAGAAAAGATATATAGATCTTTTTTTTTAATTTTTTTTTTGTCCCTACACCTAATTTTATCATGTTCTGACATTGAATGTTTTATTGTTCTAATTATTTCTGTAAAGTTATGTAGGGAACGACTTCCAAATGTATTAATAATTGGATATATAGTTAATCTATAAATAACCACTATGATTATTTTTTTCTGGAATTATCTATGAATCTTCCCTAATTCTCGGCTACTATAACAAATATGATATATAGCTACGAAATTGTTGTCTACGATACGAAATTTATCGCAAATTATTTATTTATTGTTATAAAAATTATATTTCATATTTAAATAAGTGAAGAAATAAAAGGCATTATCTGAATTGCTAGCTAGTTGTATTTCACTAACATGGATTGTGATGCACTGGTGAGAGTGCTTCACCCGTAACCAGATATCTCGGGTTCGAGCCCTAGGTATGGAAAAAATCATGTTAGGAGCGTCACCCCCGAATGGGCCTTGCAGAGCGCGATCCAAATTTAATCGGAGCTCTAATGTGGACTCCGGACACCGGGTGGAAAATCGAAAAAAAAAAAAAAAAAAAAAAAGC
>JAJOOH010032695.1:0-22476 GCA_029582605.1 Solanum gracilifrons
GAATTTCTTCTTCTATGTTCATTTCTTTACACCAAAAACCTAAAGTGGTAATTACTTTCCACTTAATCTTCTCTATAGTGCATTCTTTTCCTACAAAAATTCTCTGATTTCTCTCCTTCCAAATGATCCACCAGATACAAGCAGGTACTGTTCTCCACCACCTCCTCTGGCTCTTACTACCTCCCCTTGTGACCCAACAACTTAGTAGGTCTGTTGTATGTTCTGGCATAATCCAATTTAGGCTCTTTATATTGGTGAATACAGCCCATACTTGTGTTGTTACTTTACCGTGGAGAAACAGATGATTGTTGGTTTCTAGAGCCTTTTTACAAAGATAACATCTTGAGGCAATAATTTTTCCCCTCTTTTGAAGTTTATCATGTGTCAGGCAAGCTCTCCTAGTTACCAACCAAGTGAAACACTTCACCTTAGTAGGGGCTACACTCTTCCATATAGCTCTCCATGGCCCTAATTTCTTCCCCGCAATTGTGGCTAGATGCCTTTTATACATTTTGTTCACATAGAATTGACCATCAGTATGATGCCTCCATAGCAATTTATCTGTTTCCAGATTTGAGCCAGGAAAATCTCCAATCAAAGCTAGCATATCCAATACCCACTCTATTTCCCAATCATTAAGAAATATCCTAAAGAGCAAATTCCATCCTTGTGGGGACCAAACCTCTTGTATTTTGCTGTCAGGATTCAGGCAAATGGAAAACAACCCAGGGAATAAATTTTCCAAGGACCCTTGACCAGTCCAATCTTCCTTCCAAAACAAAGCCTTATTTCCTCGACCAACCTTTATCCTTACATTGTCTCTGAAAGCCAGCCATAGGTTTCTTATAGTCCTCCATACTCCCACACCATATGTTTCTATCACTTCCTCTGAACACCACTGATCTTCCTGACCATACTTGTGTTGAATGAGTTCCTTCCATAGAGCTTGATCTTCCAAATTGTATCTCCATAACCATTTGGTAAGTAAGCTGTTGTTCGCATCTTTAGGTTTCTTACTCCCAAACCCCCACATCTTTTGCTCTGTTGAACTGCCATCCATTTAACTAAGTTGTAGCTCTTCTCAATCGTGTTACCTTGCCAAAGGAAGTTTCTCCTCAATGAGTCTATAGCTTTGACTACCTTGCCGGGAATGGGAAAAAGTGACATCACATATGTTGGCAAAGAGTCTAAAACAGAATTAATCAAAGTGACTTCCCCTCAAGGATAGATATTGGGATTTCCAAAGTGCCAGTCTCCTCTCTGATTTTTCTAGTACACCATCCCAAATGCTAACTGCTTTATGTTTAGCACCCATTGGCAAACCTAGATAAACTGTAGGCAACCTCTCTATCTTGCACTTCAATATACTGGCCAAAGCTTGAATCTGTTGGACCTCTCTAATAGGAAAAATGCTACTTTTTCTCCAGTTCACCTTAGTCCAGAGCATGCCTAAAAAATTACCAGAATAATTCTGATGTGACAGAGTTGTTCCTGCTCTGCTTAACAAAAAATTATTGTGTCATCCGTATACAATAAATGAGTCATATCCATCACCTCATTAACCCTGTTTTTGATTCTGAAACCCCTAATTCAGTTGTTTAGAGAAGCTCTCCTCATCAAACTATCCAACCCTTCCATAGCAATGATAAACAGGAAAGGGGACAAAGGGTCTCCTTGTCTAAGACCTCTTTCAGCAGGAAAGCTGGTGGTTTTAATACAGAACTCAATCCACTTGAGCCATGTAGGGCCAAAGAATGTTGATCAGGAAGTCCCAATTAAGATGGTCATAGGCTTTTTCAATATCCAGTTTGCACATTACCCCTGGCACATCTCCTCTAATCCTAGTATCAATACATTCACTAGCAATTAAAGCAGCATCCATTATTTGTCTCCCTTTAATGAAAGCCATTTGATTTTTGTTGACTAGCTTGTCTATCACCTTCTTCGGCCTTTCTGCCAACACTTTGGCAATTATTTTATAAACCCCAGTAATGAGACTGATTGGTCTGAAGTCTCTTAGATCATTTGCCCCCACCTTCTTAGGAATTAGAGCCACAAAGGTAGCATTGAAACTCTTCTCAAAACTTTGGTGGCAGTGAAAGTTTTGGAAGGTTTGCATCAGATCTTCCTTTATGGTTTCCCAGAATGCCTGAAAGAAGGCCATGGTGTAACCATCAGGCCCAGGTGCTTTATCACAAGCACACAATCTTATCCCTTCTAACACCTCATCCTCACTGAATTCTCTAGATAACCAGCTCTGCTCCTCCATTGTTATTCTCTGTACGTTAAGAATATTCAGTGAGGGTCTCCAGTTTTCTACCTCCTTATACAAATTCGGTTCGCTTCGGTTTATGTTATTTCGGTTCGGTTTTTGTTAATTCAGTTGCTGCCTTGCTGGTGGTCGCCGCCTCGCCGGTCGGTTGCTGCCTTGTTGGTGGTCGCCGCATAGCTAGTCGGTTGCTGCCTTGTTGGTGGTCGCCACCTCGCTGGTCGGTTGCTACCTTGTTGGTGGTCGCCGCCTCGCCGGTCGGTTACTGCTGGAGACTGGAGTGCTTGTCGGCCGCTGGCCGGTCGCTGGTCGACGCCGGAAGTGGGAAGTGGGAACTGGTGACGTGCGAGGTGCGACGCTCATGTTCAGCAGGTTCTGAGAATTGAATGAAAAAGTTTGAAAAGAGAAGTTTTGAGTCTTTGACCTAATTTTAGATATAATATTTATTATTTATTATTTAATATTAATAATTAATATAATATTAATATATATATTATAATCCGAACAATACAAAAATCACATACCGAAAACCGAACCGAAATACCGAAAAATACAAAAATCTATACCGAATACCCAACCAAAAACCGAAATACCGAAATAATTCGATTCGATTCGGTATTCGGTTTTTCGGTATTTATGCCCAACCCTATCCTCCGCTGTCCATTGTGTGAGTAAACCATACTTCCCTTCAATAAATATTCTCCAGAGAGCTCTCCCCTGCCCCTTTTTCTGAGCAAAATCTCCAGAGCCTTTTTTGCAATAGTGAAGTGTTCTGTTTGTTGAGGTTCTTTAAACTAAGACCCCCTGCTGATTACTAAGGGCTAGCACATCCCACTTCACGAGATTATAACCTCTCTTTTCCTTGTTTCCTTGCCATAAAAATGATCTCCTTGCCCTGATGAGTTTCTTTACAGTGCTTTTTGGTATAGGAAAGAGACTCATCATGTAAGTTGGAAGTCCATCAAGTACTCACTTGGTAAGGGTCAATCTGCCACCTAGTGAAAGGTAGACTTTTCCACCTAGACTATTTCTTGTCGCACCTTTCTATCACCCCACTCCACACCTCTAATGCTTTATTTTTAGCTCCTAGTGGCAATCCCAGGTACTTAGTTGGCAGAGAGTTGATTAGACAACCCAAAACCTCAGCCAGTTCATTCAAGTTTCCAACCTGGTTGATAGGGAAGATGTGGCTTTTTAGCCAGTTTACACAAAGACCTAAAATTCCTTCAAAAACTGACAGGATGGCTCTCAAATGCCTGATTTGACATGACTCTGCTTCACAAAAAATTAAGGCATCATCTGCATAAAACAGATGAGAGATTTCTAGTTCATCCCCTCTTCTTGTCTAAGCACTGAAGCCTTTCACCCATCTATTTGCATTTGCAATCCTGAACATGTGATTAAGAACTTCCATAACTAACAAGAATAGGAAGGGTGACATGGGGTCCCCTTGCCTAAGACCCCTTTGATATTGAAAAAAGCATGTGGCGTTGCCATTAATGATGATGGAGAATTTCACACCAGAAACACAAAATCTGATCCATTTTAACCACATGTTCCCAAAACCATGTCTTTTAGAATTTTGGGGAGAAAACTCCAATTGACATGATCATAGGCCTTTTCAACATCCAATTTGCAAACGATCCCTGGTTTCTTCTGTTTAACCCTTGAATCTACTAATTCATTAGCCAACAATAAAGCATCAAGTATTTATCTCCCTTTCAGAAAAGCCATTTGGCGTTCATCAACTAATTTCCCCATGACTATTTTGAGCCTTCCAGTTATGATTTTAGAGATGACTTTGTGGACTCCCCCAATCAGACTAATAGGTCTGAAATCCTTTGGCTCTACAGCCCCAGGCTTCTTTGGAATCAGTGTTATAAATGTTGCATTGAAAGATTTCAATGATCCCCCTTTGGTGAAAATTGTTATTAGTCTACATTAGGTCCTCCTTCAAGATGTCCCAGCATGCCTTGAAAAAATTCATGGTGAAACCATCGGGTCTAGGAGCTTTGTCTCCATCACACAGTTTAATTGTTTGCAATACCTCTGTATCTGTAAAAGGTCTCTGAAGCCATTCATTCTCTTCTCTGGAGATTGTAGGATAACTTGTCAAGTCGAAAGAAGGTCTCCATGGCTCAACTTATCATTGCTTTCTTGATTTATTCAGGTTCCTATACTTCCTCCCCCCTTACCACCAACCTGTCAATTGTATTGTACCTTTTGTGTGTTGTTGCTATTCTCTGAAAAAATCTTGTATTCCTGTCCCCTTCCTTTAGCCAGAGTGCTCTAGATTTTTGCCTCCATTTCTCTTCTTCATGTTTGTCCAGTACTTCAAGTTCCACAAGTATTGTTGCCCTAACCATCATCTCGTCCTGGGATAATTCAAGTCAGACAATTCTTCAAGTAAGCTATTTTTTTTTTGCTGGCCATTTCAAAGAGTGTTCTTCTACTCCAGTCTCTCACTTTTCATTTCAACATTTTTAACTTGGTGTGAAATTTATAGTCTGGACATCCTTCGACCATGAAGCCATTCCACCAATCTTGCACCAGCTTATTAAATCCCTCAACCCTGAGCCACCATTTTTCAAATTTAAAGTAAAACCGCCTTTGTTCCGAATCACCACACTCCAAAATGATAGGGTTGTGGTCAGAGGTTACTAAACTCTAGGCAGAATCATTTGCCTGATGTTCTTGAAACTTTCCTCCCATTCCATAGAGTAGAGAAATCTATCCAACCTTGCATAGTTCTGGTGATAAAGTCCTCTATTCCAGGTATATTTACCCCCAATTAAGATAGGGTCATGGATTTCCAGTTTTTCAATCCATTTGGAGAAGTAAGCCATGACATTAGAGATTCTAGAGCACCCCCTTCTTTCCAACATATGTCTCACTGTATTAATGTCTCCCCCTTTTACCCATGGCCCTTCGCTCAAACCCCTCATTCCAGCTATTTCCTCCCAACAGTTAAGCTTCTCCTTTCTGGTGTGGGGGGAATAGACACTAGTAAAGGTCCAGAGGAAAGAGTCATGAAGAGCCTCAAATTTATACGTGATAGAGAAGTTGCCTTCCTCCACTTTGGTACCCCTCCACACCCTGTTGTCCCATATTAAAAGAATATCCCCCCCCTCCCCGCTACCATCTGCCATTTCATCCATCTGCATGACCATACGTGAGATGCCACTCCTTCTACTCCTTCACTTACCTTAGTTTCCTGCAAACATATCACATCGTCTTTCCAGTTTTGCAAACAAGTCTTAACCATGTTTTTTGTTGACCAATTATCAAGACCCCTTACATTCCATGTTAAAATCTTAACCTTCATTTAAAGGTTAAAAATAGGTTCTTCCCCCTACTCCTAGCCCCTTCCACCTTCTTGTCAAGACTGGATTGTAGATTTTTAAGTTCATTCTTCCCTATGCCTTTGCTTTTCAGAGTTGTGGAGCCTTTCACCTGTTTCGTTTTGTCAATTGCCATCTTCCTCATCAATTCTCATGAGAAGGTCTAGATTTTCACTTTCAAACCCCTCGAATGCTACCCCGTAAGTAATACTTAATTCCAAAAAATGAGAGTTCACCTAGTTTGGCGCCTTTGTCTCAGTCACCTCAAGTTGTGTGGAAATATGCATGTCAACAGGTTCTGGTTGATGCACCTATTGTATTTGCAATTCTACTTCTCTTGTCCCAGATTGGTCAGAGGTTTTAGGCGTGCTTTCCCCTTCTGTTTTTCTCGACGTATCATTGTCCTTGGCATTGCAGTCCTTCGACTGCGATATCATGTTTGCAGTCTCCTCTATAGCAATTTCCGCTTCACTTCTCCCATTCGTCTCCATGAATAGTGAGCTCCCAAGATTTCGGTGCTGATATGAAATTTTTAGCTAAGGATTTGATGTCTTTAAGCCCTTTTAATCAGCCCATGTGTTGGTCACGTGTGTTTTTATTAATTGATTGCTTAGGGCCTTCCATGACCTTTGTATTAAGGCCCAATAAATCTTTGGGATCCAATTGACAAAGCCCAGTGTCACTGACCCGGCTTCCGGCTCCACTAGACTCTGCTACATCACGTGGTTTTGCCTGTGGCTCTAGCCTATTCCCTTTCAACAAGTCTCTGTCAGATCGCAACTCTTTACCCATTGGTTTTTGACAACTTCTGGGTGAAGTAATTTTGGGATCTCCTTTCTCCGTTATAAACCTTAGCCGGCAACTCAGCCTATACTTGTTTCTCAAAGATTATTCCGTCACTTTCGATTTTGATCTCTCTCAGGATATTATTGTGTTCGCTGTGAATTCTGATTCTCACCCATTGGAGGTGGTTTCGGAGTGTGGTTTCCTCCTCTGTTTCGGGCCATCCACCACAACTATCTCCAATGGCTTTAAAGATCTTCTACGACTAGAGATGGAAAGGTAGGCCTATTACCTTAACCCATGTCGAGCTTGATGTATCCCTCTCCTCTTTAGTGTCAGCCAGAGGACCCCACCAACTAAGCTTAAATGGGGTTTTTCTCCATTCCCAAACTACCTTCCATGACCAGTTCTGCAAGTTGTTTGGAATTGAATTCAAAGAGAAAAAGACCATTCCCCATTTAATAGACATTCAAACGATGTGGTTGTTTCCAGATAGTAAAGGACCATTTCCAAATTTCTGATAGTGTAGAATCTGCATTGTATTCTCCCACCAGATTCCTTTTGAGCAGTGAGCACCTCACTACACAAGGGCCATTCCTTCTTTCACATCTCCATAAACTCCCCTCCTTACTCTGTTTTCCCATTTAAAGCCCTTGACCATCTCAGCATAGGGAATGTTTTTATCTACAATTTTGAAGGCCTCCAAGTTAGTTTTTCCCTTATGGCTACTTATAAGTCTTGACACCTTCTCCGTAATCTCTGCCCACCCTGCATTGAAGGTCAGTTCTGGGATGATGAGAATTGATCTTCTGCTGCCCATTACACTTATCAAACTGATGTATCTTCCGTACTTGTTATAGTTCCAAGGACAAAAGATCTCAGATATGTTGTCTGTTTTTCCTCCATCTAAAGATTGTGCTCCCTTGAGTCCTGGATGCCTCCTTTAGAACCATTACTATCCACTCCATAGATGTTTTATCAAAGGTTGTCCTCGTGATTGCATTCCTACTTCTCTCTGTCTACTCAAACCATACATCTGAGGTCCCTGAAATTCTTTCTATATCAAAAGACTTGAATCTAACCGCAAACTAGATGAAGTTGTACATACTGTCTAAGTAGCGTCCTGTAGAGGGCTTTTTGCCTCACTATAAATTGGAGCTTGAAAGGATGATGAAGAAGAAAAAAGAGGCGACCACCAAAAGAGATGGCTGAGAAGGAGGGAGGAGGGTGATGGTTCTCACTTCTCAGGCGATCCACCGGAAACAAGGGTTCTCTCTCTCCTAGGAAGTAGGAGAGAGAGTTTTCCGAAAATGTGCCTGAGAGCATTCTAAAGGAAAAAACTTTTTTTTCTTGTATTGTCGGTCAAATATTGCATCTCTACCGAGATATTTAAGGCTCTAATACCATACAAATAATAGAAAAGCAATAAAAGTATATTAAAACCTTGATGATTTATGGATACAGGAACACCTGTTTATTTGTATTTGTTAAATACAAGATATGATGTTTGTACATAGTCAGGCGATTTGGCGAAGATGTGGATTATACCTAGTGTCATCATGTTACCACCAGCTTATGGTGGACAGTGCCAAAATGGCTCAGACTGTAGATGAACCATGCTAGACACAGTCAAGGATATGTTGTACAGTTGGACTTTTACGGAAAAGACGCATAACATCGGATTTTGCTCCTTTAACCCTCATGTGTATCCTTTGGAAAGAGATGAATAACAAAAACTTCGAAAGGATAGAAGCTAACTTTGTATATTTCAAACATAGTTTTTGGCTTATAGTGAATTTTGGTGCACCCATGAGGTTTTTGTTTGTATAGGAGAATTAGGTGTCTTTGTACATAACACTCTTAATGTGAGTTCGCTACTTTTTGGTATATCGCTTGTATATGGATTTTTTCTCCCAAAAGTAATATCGTTTAACTTATCAAAAAAAAAAGTGTGAGACTACAACAAGAACCCTGGGACCTTGGTTAAATTGGTAAAGGTGGTAAAGTGTGTGATGTGTGGTAGGCACATATTATCCATTCCATTATACTATGAACCAAGTCTGGTATTAAGTGGAGAAGGGTAAACGAGCAGGTTATGCACCGAATTTTGAAACTAGAACAAAATTCTCAATTATCGAAAAAAATTCTCTCATATAAGAACTTAACAGCTCTATACTCTATATTCCAATACTAACACTTAATTTCTAACAAGTATTGTTCCTTGATCAATGGAGAATGAAATGGAAATGTAGTAAAGGATGGATGCGGAGATAACATTATTAGTAGGAAGGCCATTCAACTTATGCTGCCGAAAGGTATGGGATAACAATGGAGAGGCAGCAAACTTTTCTGGGTCCAATTAAAGGGCACATGTGCAGGGTGAAAAAGATGATTAGGAATATATTTAAAATGCTTATCCACGTCGATTTTTGAAAGTTCGATTTAAAAGATATTAATTTTAAGTGTCACTGAGTTGAAGAATAGGAAATGGCATGGACAAGAGCAAGAGAAGGAAGTTGGAACTGAACGAAGAGGAAAACAATGGAACTATATAGACAAGTCAACTGAGAGACAAGGGTTGAGGTAAGCCCAAGAAAAGGGGCTTATTCATTGGTGGATCGGAAAGCTGAAAGTTTGGCAAATAAGGGTGAGGGAGGAGGTAATCCCAAGAAAAGGGGCTTATTCATTAGTGTGAAGCTTTGCAAAGGCCTACAAGGACAAACTCTACATATTATTTATACTCATTCATTTGTTCTGAAGTCAGCCATGAAGACAGACCAAAGCCTAAAATGAATAGAATGAAGTTAAAACCTCAATTAGACCCACTTACAAAAATGACAAACTTACTAATCTTCGCATAAATCTGGGAACCAACTTCTAGTAGATATGAAGCAAAAGTTGAACCATAAAGCTAAGCCAATGAAAGCAAATACTCTAAACTAACAATGACAAACAAAGAAGTGAGAAATTTAAAAGTTACTTAAAGCTAACAATTGTGATTGAGTAGTGAGCATAAGAACACTGCTTGCTCTAATAATGTTTTATTGGAGAGCATGTTGGGCCTTTAAGTCCTAAGAAAAAAATAAATGTTGTCGAATGCGGATGTTAAGATGGATGTGCGTTCATAGGAGAATAGATAGGATTAGTAATGATCACAAACGACAAATACTACAAGTAGCACACACAGAGGGGTAAAATGAGAAAATGTCACTTGAAATAATTTGCCTATATCCTATACATACATCTAGATGTAACAAATCTATATATGATGATTGAACATGATAAAAGAGCATAAGGTAAACCTAAAATGAAGGAAGTTGTTTAAAAAGCCTATAATCCTCCAAAATCAACGCAGACTTAGCTAAGAACAGAACCTATGCATGACATCAACTTTGAAGATTAAGGCCGAGTTGTTGTAATATACTTCGATTAAATTTGGTGCTTTTCGCGAGTTCGTTTATTCTAGTTAAAGACTTTATGTATGTGTAGTGATAAGAATGAGATCTAGAGAACATTTTTTAGATCACCATAATTTGTTTTATATTTAATGCTGGAACAAAAAGAATCTGAATAGAGTGGATGGACACAATGGTTCATATAGCCTCCCCAACTAAACTAGGATTAGGGCATAGTTGATTGACTCACAATAACAAGAAACATCAGTAGTAAAGGAGTGGGCATAAGGACAGACGTACTTTTCATTGTTTAATCAAGTGAGAAAAAAATAAATAAATTTTATTACAAATTGTGAGAATAATCTCTTTATCTGCATGTCGTGATGTCAAATACTCAATTATTTAACTCAAGACAAGAAAAAGTGAGTGGTAATGTTTCACAAAATGGTGAGCTTTCCGTGAATTGGGAATGTTTTCCGGAGGCAATCTCTTCTCTGCAGTTAAATGCTAATTATGATATGGTCTCCAGTGAAGCCAATAGACTTTCTTTAATGTTCCATTTTTAAACGACATGAAAGGGATTATCCAACCTTCCACTCATTATTATAGCCAGAGCCCGTTGAAAACTAGTTCTAAATGCATGGGATGGCATAAAACTAGTTCTAAATAAAGAGTAATTCTAAGGTGTGGAGTTGACAAACGAAATGAAAAGAGAAGATAGCATCACTATGGATGAACGAAAAACATGTAAATCAAGATAATTGTAGGAGTGTCACCTAAAAAAATCAAAGATAGAATAATTACACTACTATAGATAGTAAGATAATGGAAGGAAGTAGTGTGAAGGAAAAAGGCCACAATTTTTTTTGAGACAAAAACATGTAGGATATCGAGGATAGAAGGAAAAGGAGAGAAAAATAAATGAATCTGAAGGATATGATTCTTGATATCTCTGGGATTTTACCTTGATACTCTTTTCATTTTCCCAAATATAATTTCCGGGATTATTTATCCCCAAAAGGAAAAAACAATTCCTAGTCTCAATGAAAGTATGGCTCACAGAATAGAAAGCATAAATGTTTTGGTAAAGAAGACAAGAGGTATATAAAATGAAGTTTTAATATATAACTACTAAAATTACTCGCGCCTCACGCGGAAATTAAATATCATGGAATTTATAAAATAATACTTAAAATCTATCGGTCATTATAACTAAAACATTATATTATCTTACATACAAGATTACATAGTAACGAACATAAATAACGTAAAGGAGAATGATAATTATAATATCTTATCATCGATCCTTCAATCAATCATCTTTAATCTGATTTTATAATTTATTCTTTTGCTTCCGGGAAGTGCTACTATTTCATATTTTTGGGGAATCAAATGAGCATCAACCTGAGATATTAAATTTTCTAATAAATAAATAATCGTTGGTGAAGGGATAAATAAATTTTAAATGGCTGAAAAAAGTGAACAAATATTCTAATTTTAAAGTGTAGAAAGTTCAGTCCTACCTTTGCTTTACATATATCATTTAAAGTTCCCAATTTAAAAGTATCATAAGTAATTATTAAAATTGAAAATTAAAGGGAGAATGCATCATATTGGACAAAAATTCAACTTATTATATATACTTGATAAGAAAAAATATTACACAAAACTATTCACTTTGTTTGGGTGTTTCTTTAAAATAAGCATACCAGAGTGACAGAGTTCAATTTGAAACTACACTTCTATTCTAATCGCAATGTCGAGAAACACAATTATTACTTTAAGAAAAGTATTTACAACCTGCAGTAAACTTGAGAATCTGTCCATACTTCATATTGAATATTTTTTAATGACAAGGGAAACCCGCAGCCGCTACCCTTTGGGTGCGCACAGGGTAAAACCCCCGCTCCTATGCAATAGCTCGCAAACCACATAGGACCATACTTCATATTGAATATGAGCAATTAATTTTGTTATGTAGTTATCTATGTCTTTGAGATTAAAAGAGGCTCCAGCCTAGTCATATTCCTCTATAGGTCATCCGGCACATCCTTCAATCCATGTTAAAAATTTATTAATTCTTGTCTTCTTTTTCTGGTTCACTTCACACATCAAGGGGTGATAAAGTTTTTAAGGTCTTCATGTCCTTATAATGGCATACCAAATTCGAATTTTGTCTTCAAGAGATGGTAGTATAGATCTTTAAGGAATTTTTTAATTGTACCTTCAACAATTTCAGCAAAGAAAACTTGTGTGAATACTCAATTAACGTATGTTATTTAATCTGTACTAACAAATACTTATAACAATAACTTTGCAGAAACATAAACAGTAAAGTTTAAAACATACACTCAAAAACAACAATTAACATCATAAGCATAAATTAATGATTGTAAAAAAAACATATCAGGATCTATAACAATAGAATGAAACAGAAAGTAAAAAACCGTACCCACTGAATGCACAGTGTCCCTTTAAGGAAATTATTACCCTCTAGTACCCAAGGTTTAAAGGAATAGATCCTCTCAGGAAGACAGATTCTATTCACCAGTATATTGATATAAAAACAATGGTGTCAGTGGGCCACTTAACAGGAGCAAAGTACACAAAAATTTAATTGTGCAAAAGAAGAAGAATAAGCACAGAATTTTCGTTGTTTTAAAATGAAAGGAAATCCCTCTATTTATAGACAACAAAGGGTAGTGTGAACAAATGCTTATTGTGTCTTATCGGAAAGGTCGCAACTCTTTGGAAAAGTTACAACCCTTCGAAAAGGTCACAACCTTTCATAAAACTCACAACTTTTCATAAAAGTCGCAACTCTTCATAAAAATCACAATTTTTCATAAAAGTCGCAACTTTTCATAAAAGTCACAACTTTTCATTAAAGGGGAAGACTAGTTTTGGAAATAAATAAATTAAAAGGGAATTTTGGTTTGTGGTGGCGCCACGTAGGCGGACCTAGGATTCTCTTTTATATATATATAATATATGATATATGATTAGGAAGAAGGTAGAAAATAGTGTTTTTACTAGCTAGGGGATAGTAGGACAAGAATGGATGATGTGAGGTAATACAAAGAAAGTAAATCGGCGAGATTCCACTTGCATCTTTACCTGAGTTGGTCGAAAATGGTTTGGTCATGCCTCCCTAGGGTTTTCAAGGAAACGCATGATATTTAGTTTCTCGGACAGAATTTGGGAAGAATAACAGGAACCAAACAAAAGTTTACCACACACCATTTGGTGCAACGACCACAAGGCTTTGGCCTAGTGGTATGAGCACGAGTGATGTGTGGTTTGAGTGCATCTTCACGAGTCTGAATCCTAACACAAACAAAAGCCTAGAGTTTAAATTGAGAAGAGTATAAAAGGGGGCATTATCCATCGTATTTTGAACTATGCCCAATTGGCTCTTGGGGATTTCTCGATTATCAAAAAATAATGGAACAATTTGGTGCATGTAGTATCCTCCTATTAATGAGGTGCTCCCAGAGTTTCATAATGTGGAACTAATTCTCCCATTGACTAAGCAAGATTTAAACGAGCACACAACTGAATCAAAGTTCATATCTAGAATTGACACAAAGTGGACAAAAAACTTCACTAAAGAGGCATAGGAGAGTTTGTCTCAGTTGACTTTGGAAATGCACCTACGATCCTAGATAACGAAATGAGTAACATGACTTTTGATCCGCAGCGCTACAAGCAAAAAGCTAGTCAAATTGGCATGGCAAGGGTGAATCAAATATGCAAGAAAAAATTATATAGGTCAATTACAATATAACAATAAGAAAGAGGGAATGCAAATGGATTACACTGGTTAAGTTGTTGTTGTTGGATTGAAAAGGGAAAGTGCAATTACAGTGGTCACTCAAAATACTTTTTAAAACAAGTTACAGAATAGTTTAGCTTAAGGGAAGGATAATAATGTTGTATACCTTGCATTGCTAGCCCTAAGACAGAAAAACTTTATTAAGAAAACTACAGTTTGTAGAAAGAGTAGATACAAAGAAGGAGAAGAAGGTACTTTCAGTTTCTACAGAACAGCTGATAGAGAGAAAGAAAGATGGAAACCTGCTCAGCACGATTAAGTTTTATAAGATTTAGAGTTTTACCTATTAGCCCTCGGAAAATTGACTAAGATTTTATTCAGGAGGTTAAGAAATCAATTTTCTTATTTTGGGGCAAAAGCCATCATCCGAGGATGATGCTTCTTTAATAGCTAATTCCAATGACCCAAGGAGGAAAACCTCACACGGGTGTATTCAGGTTCCCACAATTATGAAAAGATTTCCATCTAAAGCAGTAAAGCAGCCACTTTTGAGGTATAGAGATGGTCCAGTGGAACAATAAAATTACCTGTCATAAATAATTACTGTATCAGCAGTTGCAAGGTTTATTCCTAAACCCCCTGCCCTTGTTGAAAGCAGGAAACAAAATCTTGAAGAATTCTTAGCATTAAATCGATCAATTCGGATTTGTCTCTCAGCTCCGCCAACTTTTCCATCAATCCGTTCATATTGCCATTTCTGAAAAATTAACATGCAAGTGTGTCAAACTCCAAATAGTGAAGACAGACATTGAACTAGATTTAAAAAATAACTTAGTGAACTTGTTTGAGTCCATACCCTATAATTACAGTAGTCTTCCAGCAAATCAAGCATATGCTGAAATTGAGAATATATAAGAACTCTGTGACCTTGTTCTTTCAGCCTAACCATCATCTTGTCCAGAAGTTGCAATTTTCCAGATGATTCCAGCAGCTGTCTGTCAAATAAAAATAAGCCATAGAGCAGATTTATAAAAGGTCAACAGAAAGAGCACAATGAACTTTCTTAAACTAAGGAACCTTTCATGTTCCCCAGGTCATCAAGAGTCACACTGTTGAGAATTGGCATAACACTTGCAATTTCAATATATGGATAATTCCACTTAAGGGCAACTGACAACATGTAACTCCACTTTGATCCCCCAGGTCAGAAGAAAAAAAGATTTTCTTCTTCCTAAGGTAGCACTTCAGTCATAGTTTTGATGGTATCACAAGGAAATACAAGAATTTTAAATGTCACTTCAAGGGAGATTGGGCACATCAGAATGCAGAGAAAGTAAGCGACTGAAAAAATAAAGAGAGAACATTCTGACCTGTGAGAAATATAAAAGAAAAATATTATTAAACGAGGTATCAACATTATTACACCGAGCCCTATTTATAGACAATACATTACAATCCTTATCTAGGTAGGATTCTTTATACTATTTCTATTCCAACACTCCCCCTCAAGCTTGGGGCATACAAGTCATAAGTGTCGAGCTTAATATGAGGACCGGCAAGGGACTTGATGAAGATATCTGCAAGTTGATCACTCTATTTCACAAATTTTATAACAATATCTCCTAAGAGTATATTTTCTCTAACAAAGTGACAATCAATCTCAATGTGCTTTGTCCTCTCATTAAATACCAGATTTGATGAGATATGAAGGGCCTCTTGGTTATCACACACAAGTTCCATCTGACTGATTTCTCCAAATTTTAGTTCTCTTAGCAATTGTTTAATTCAAACTAGCTCACAAGTTTTTTTTTAGAAAAGGGTAACTTTATATTCACTCCAAAAAGTTAATCATCCAAAAATGATGAATTGGAAACTTACATTTATTTGTGGATGACATAGTACTGATTGATGAAACGCACAATGGAGTTAATGTGAAGCTGGAGGTGTGGAGACAAACTTTGGAGACTAAAGGGTTCAGGTTGAGCAGGACCAAGACAGAGTATGTGGAGTGTAAATTTAGTGAGGCGATGCATGAGGAAGGCGTGGAAGTGAGGCTTGACACACAAAGTACCCCAATAGAGATGGATTCAAGTACCTTGGATCTATACTCCAGGGGAGTGGGGACATCGACGAAGATATCACACATTGTATTGGTGCAGCATGAATGAAGAGAAGTCTTGCCTCTGGAATCTTGTGTGATAAAAAGGTATCACTAAAACTCAAAGGTAAGTTCTATAAAGTGGTGGTTAGACTAACATTGTTATATAGGGTGGAGTATTGGCCAGTCAAAAACTCGCATGTTCAGCAAATGCATGTTGCAGAGATAAGGATGTTGAGTTGGATGTGTGGTCTTACTAGGAGCGATAAGATTAGAAATAGGGATATTTGAAATAAGGTGAGAGAAGAGAGACTAACATGGTTTAAGCATGTGAATAGGAGATGTGGATGCACCAGTGAGGAGCTGCGAGAGGTTGGTTGTAGAGCGTACGAGAGGGGGCAAGGGTAGACCAAAAAAGTATTGAAGAGAGGTGATAAGACTAGATGTTTGGTGTATGCCATTATACTAGTTGTATCATTATAGTTCTTGTTTTTCATATCTATCATTATTTAATATTGTTTTAATACTCTATCCTAGTATGTTGTTTATTGTGTTTCGATTATTGCACTACTTCCTTGTTGATGTTGCTCCCCTCTAATAGACTTGGCACTGTTTCCTTGTGACTTTCTATATTTTCTTCTTTGTATCTGTGATTGCTGCCTTTGTGTCGAGGGTTTTTAAACATCTCTACCTCTAAGAGGTAGTGATAAGGTCTATGTACATTCTACCCTCCCAAGTGGGATTTCACTGGGTATGTTGTTGTCGTTGTTGTTGTTGTTTCCTATAAAATCAACAAATTCTACTACCAACCCTATTAGATTCTGTTTACACCAAAAAACAAAAGGCTTAATAATCTTCTCTAAATTAGTCTTGTATCCATCAAAACACCTTGAACTCATTTCTTTCCAAAGAGTCCATCATATGCCTGCTGGGATAGTTCTCCATCAGCATTTTTTTCTTCCTTTGTTACCAATACCTTTCCAACTGCTTAGGAGTTCCATCATTGTGTTGGGCATCACCCAGTTAACTCCTAACAAACATAAAAACATGTTACATAGGCACATAGATGTCTTACAATGAAGGAATAGATGATCATTAACTTTTGCTTCTTGCTCACATACACCACATCTTGAGAAGAAAAACTGCTAGCCCCTTTCTATAAAGCCTCATGAGTTAGGCAGGCCTTTCTGCATACCAAGTTGCCAACCAGGTAAAACAAGCTTCCTTTGGAGGGCATTTAGTCTTTCACAAGTTGTTATAGACATTGCTCAATATTCTGCTTTTGCATCGGATCGAGCAACCACACTATGTTTCATACTCTTCTAGGACACCAAATTACCTCCTACTAAAGCACAATATCTAGATGTAGAACATTTTATCAGAGGATGATCATAATCAATCGGCGTCTATATGTCCAATGATCTGCTCATGTCCTCGATCCTCGAAGAGTAGTCCTTTACCTAGAGCTAACTTTATATTGCAGAATACAAACAATAACATCCCAATGACTACCTCCAAAAGATAAACTGACTTACAACACTCGCCAGAAAACATATGTCAAGTCTAGTCAATGTGAGATAATTCACCTTTCCAACCAGATGCTTATACCTTCCAGGATCCCTAAGTGGCTCCCCCTATCCTAGCATGAGTTAAGCATACAGATCCATAGGGGTGTCATTGGGTCTACATCCCATCATTCATGCCTCCTCGGGAATGTCTAAGGCATACTTGTGTCGCGAAATAATAATACCTAATTTGGACTAACCAACCTCAATACCTAGAAATACTTCAATCGGTCGAGGTATTTACTCTTAGAAATGCGGAAAGAGATGTTGCTTCAAATTAGTTATACCATCCTGATCATTGTTGGTGATAACAATATCATCAACATAAGTAACCAAATAAATACACCAATTTGGTGTAGAATGTCGATGAAACATAGAGTAATCAACTCCACAACGAGTCATGCCGAACTCTTGAATTAATGACCTGGACTTTCCCAAACCATGCTTTAGGATATTTCAGACCATAGAGTGCCCAGTACGACCGATACACGAAGCTATTAGACTCCCCTTGAGCAATAAAACTAGGTGGTTGCTCCATATAAACTTCTTCCTCAAGATCACCGTGGAGAAAAGCATTCCAAATGTCCAATTATAAGAAGGCATTCAGAAAAGTGATTCTCGTCGAGATGTGCTCAGAATGTGGTATTAAGTGTATAGGTCATCTCGAAATCAAGAGACGAGTAAATCTCCACAAGAAAATCACATAAATTGGCTAGAAAAGGCTCACTTGTTGGTGCACGATCAGATCTCGTTGGAGGTGACAACCTTTTGGGTGGCTCATGGGAGGTCAGTTTGTGGCAGCATTATTTGGGGTTTGGTCGCAGGGAGATACTAGACCACTTAGTGGTATTGGTTTTCGCACAAAACTGATGAAAGTGGAACTATGCATATCAGATTTGAGGAGTCAGCAGAAAGATGCACGATAATGGCTTTCTTTGTCTCGGATGCTTCTCAACTTGGCTCTGATACCATGTAAGAAATATTAAAGAAAAATATTTTATTTAATTGTGTATCTACATTATCACACTGAACTCTATGTATAGACACTATATTAAAACCTTTATCCAAGTAGGATTCTATATACTATTCATATTCTTATTGTAACATGACCCAAAAAGAAATGAGAGAAATAGAACGAGAAAAAATTCATAGTTATCTACTTTCTCAAGTTTAACTTCCACTCATCTTCTCTTCCCCTACAAAAAAGCAGCCACCGCGCACCACCACCTCTAGGACGACCTTTCACTTTCCTCACCACCCTCATCCCCATCCAACTTTTCCCCTTCCAATCGTTTGCCCGCCACAGCTCCTCATGATCCCCCAACACTCGATCCTGCATGTCTTTCACCCCTCCCAGGCTGCTATCACCCTCTCTAATTTGACAATGTTTTTGAGGTTTATGAACATCAGCAAAAATTTGTAGCCTCCTTCTACATCTGCCCTTTTATAGTTCAAGGGAGAACCTTCCCCTCCTCTCCCATATCACCCCTACTCCACTCTCAGCCCTTACTAACAATGCCAAATTCCACTCACCAAGTGTTGCCAAAGGCATCAATGTTCTATTCAAACTTTAAACTTTAATGAAGAAAGATGTAGATGAAGAAAACATATAAAAAGATACAAAAAAGTAGCAACTCCCTGTGTTTTATTTTATATGGTACTCTTTCCTTTTTAGACTATTCCAAAAGAATTGATACTTCTATTAATTTGGAAACTCCTGTACTTTAAACTTCTCATCTTACCCTTAATAGCATTCTCTTTATATCCATAAAAATGGCATGGCATGCTTAAGACACAAGTCTTTGTATGTGCCAAAATTCTTTATTTTTTAAACTGCATGTCTAGTCAAACACCTACATATAAAAGGAAATGGAAGAAGTGATACATATACAATAATTATATGGATCAAGGAATTGAAAAGTCGACAATAAATAAGATACATGAAGCAAAAACTATAACAATCAAGTTCAAACACAATTTTGAATCTCAAATTTTATATGCAAAGATGTCGTTTTAGCTTTCTAATACACATTAATCACTGTTTTTATCATACAAAATTGTTTAGTTTTCATTCCTTTCACTAAATATACATCCATAACTTGGCCTTAACAAGGACTATTGCTTTGCAAGTTATACTTGCTGCTTAATGGTTCACTCTTCAACTTGGAGCTCACAGGCATAGCAATAATTGATTTGGTGCCTATCCTAACGCTCCACCCAAGTGAGACAAACTCAATGTGTGTTTGCACCTTAGCTTCAGGGCTTAAGTGGGATTTTAGCAACATCGCACTCACCCATGGAATTTCCCTTTTTGAGAAATAGTAAGAATTAAACTTTAATTTTCTGTCAAAAAAAACTTTAATTTACCTATAAATATAAGAGATTATGTGCAGTTCTACCAACAATTGACTTAAAACAGCCATTTTGAAGCATTGCATATGATATTTAATGTGACTAGAATTACAGAGGGTAAAACAAAACGTTGCATAACCAAAAGAGATACTCAAAAAGAAAAAGATCCCTTACGAAAAATCTCAACAACTCAATCTTCGGAAACAAGCATTAACAATCATATAGTTGACTATCAAGAAACATGACATACTTGGTAAACTCATCATTGTCCTCTGGCTCAACACCTTCTAACATAAATGGATGACAGCAAAGCTTGCGCAGCTCCATCACCACATTTATAAGCGAAATCTGATACACAAATATCCGGTGAGGTCAGAATTCCTATTGTGGCATAAAGGTATCTCAGACAAGAAATTGGCCCACCTGAGCACCTCCCTTGCGAGTCAGTATCTGGAAGTTACGAGTCAGAATAGCTTTGTAATATTCTTTCTGTTCGCTACTCAGTTCCACACGTAAAATGAGTTCCTTTTTAGGAGGCAGCTCTGTCATGACATCTTTCTTGAGTCCTGAAATATCAAACATGCAACAATAATATTTTAAATAGATGTAAGTTACCTAAATTCATGTTTCTTGAAACAATCTACTGCCTCGTGAATCTCTACAAAAATAAACTGAGTTACACTAAGGACCTGTTTAGTCATAAAATTATTCCTTTTTTCAGGAATAACTTCCACTTTATTGAAAATCAGTGTTTGGCCATGAAAATTCCAAATTCAACTTGAAGTTGGATTCCAAATTTGAAAAACCTATAACCTGTTTTCCAACTCCATCTTTATAAATCCAAATAAAATGCCCTCCTCTCCCTTGTAAAAAAATATAACCAAAACACAATACCATCTTCAAAATTTTCAAATAAAGTAAAAAATCTTTGATTTCTATGGCCAACACCAACAAAGAAATTACATGCTGGGATTACTTTTTTCTTCATAAGTTCCCTCCGTTTTGTTGAAAATATATGTGAACTGTAAGAAGCTCAATCATAACTCATATAGTCCCAATCAGTTGCATACGTTGGACCAATAAAGATAATCAAGAGAGAGTGCTACCTCAAGTCATATGAATATAGGCAGTTGATTTAGGAGGAGGCAAAAGCTCTACCAAATTAGAGTTTCTAATGACATGATAAAGGAGAAATTTGACATATCCTAGTTGAATAATTACAAATTGCCAATGCTTATTCTATTACCAACTATTTCCCCTGGGAGGGTGTAAACACGATAAGGCATAGTTTACAGTAAAGACAAACCCCAGAAGTTCGTGTTCACAATGAAAAGCTTCATGTTACTACAGTATCTATATTACAATTTGGAAAGAGGCTTTTACAAGGATATAGCTAGTATGACATTAAGAAATCATTAGAGAAAATTATGACGAACTATACCAAGGAAAAGTAGAAAAAATGTACATTTCATCAATAGATATCATCAAACTAACAAATATTCAAAGACAAACACAGGAAAAAGTTTCAGAATCGTACTTCTGAGCAGATGAGGTGCCAGCATTTTATGAAGTCTTGAAACCTGTTCCTCCTGACTAATGTCCGCAAACTCTTGCTGGAATTCCTCCAAGCTACCAAACTGCATTTGACATCAGGTCCCATAAAACATCACATGATAACTCAACAAGTAAATAAGTTCTGTATGTTTTGCTAGAAACATGTTGTGGGGCTGACCTTCCCAGCATCAAGGAAGTGCATCAGCATGAAAAGTTCATCCAGATTGTTCTGAAAGGCATAGAAAAAATAATTACTACAGCCAACAGAAAGAAAGAACAAAGACGTGTGTCCTTATGCAAGTCAGTTTTTGCATGTCAAAAAACCTCGTTCTTGTCTATTTGAATGAAACAATTATTACGGAAATACGAAGTGTTGCAAGTGTGTTGATTGTTTTAGATAGATGGCAGAATCAAAACACTCTGACATCAATAATCTAGAGAAGTTCAACATGTCACTAGTTCTTCTGGCTGCCCTTTCTTTCTCCCACATATCTGGTGATATTAAAATCACCAAAAAGTGCCCACCGACCATGACATACACCCCTAGTTGCATCCATCTCAAAGTACACATACTATTTATCTCTAGACTCTACTACAGTATGGTCTGTAAATCCCAGTTAATTACCAGCTATAGTTCTCTACAGTTTGGTCTGTAAATCCCAGTTAACTACCAGCTATAGTTCTGAAAAAGTTTGTCAAGATGCACTGTTAAACTATATTGACCTAATGCACAACATTTGACTCCATAATTGTACGCACATAAATCAGTACACCACCACTGCTACTTTCAGCTTCCACATATGTGAAATTCGCCATCTGTTTGGCAATAGTTATCTGATTAATGATGAAGTTATGACGTCCAGTTTTGTTTCCTGCAAGCAATAAACATCACCCCTCCATTCTACTATCAATGTCTTCAGAACTCTACTTTTCCCCCTATTATTAAGTCCCCTTCATATTCCCGCTAAATATTTTTTTTTGAGAAAGGTAACTTGTATTATAAACAAAAGAATACATAAGGAGTATTCTAGTAATACTTACATCCAAAAGTTGCAAAAAGCAAAGAACTCCTATGGAGGTCATAAGAACTCTAAAATACTAGGAATATCCTCTGCATCTTGAGGATATTCATGTTTACACCAAAAAAAGAAAAGAACCATGCAATTCAACTTCAAATTCTGCATAGAGCAGCTCTTGTTTTTAAAACATCTCTGGTTCCTCTCCATCCATATAGACCACCAAATGCAGGCAGGGACAATCTTCCATCTCTCCCTGTGTCCTGACTGATTCCCATCTCTGTTCCAGCAAGCTAGAGCTTCTTTGATGTTCCTTGGCATAGTCCAA